>JANPWX010015907.1:0-12842 GCA_024734555.1 Trochalopteron elliotii
TGTGGTCTAACTCCCACCACCAGATACCCATGGCTACGTTATACTTTTAACTTAATCTCATAGAAACAGCTAACAGTTTCTACCTATTTGTTCTTAGCTAAGCCTTTTAAATCTCAGGAACCTCAGTACATTCCCATGGCACATTCCCAGGATTAGGGCCTACTTCTAATAGAAAAATCTTCAAGCCTTAGCATGACTACTACTACTTCACTATTTTATTTCTCCCAAACCCCCTTTGGTAACAACTCCCCCCTTTTGAGCATTCTTCAAAGATTCTGCAAGGATGCTCAATCTTCAAGTGATGATTTCCAGATAGGTCGGCGGGGAACTCTCTCTGGGCGAAATCACTTCTTTCCTGGTCAGAGCCTTCATCACCCGACGTGTATGAGTGCCCTCTCTTGCAATTATTCCTAGGAGACACTTATATGCTATGACAATGAGAATCACTATTATTACAATCATTACAATATACTGTATTATAGAGGATAAACAACCTGAGACCTGGATTCCTAATGAGCTAAATAGAGCTCCTACCCAATTATGTTCCGCCTCCTTTTGGACCTCCTGCACTTGTGATTCAATTTGTCCCAATTGGCTTATATCCTTTTCCACCTCTTGGGTTACGTTTGGGACATGCACACAACAATGGTCATCCTTCCCTTGCAGGTATCCACAAACTCTATGTTCCTTTAGCAAAATCATATCCAGAGCCATCCTATTTTGAACTGTCATTCTGGTGGTTGCTTGTAACTGTATATTCAGGTCCTTAAACCCTTTCTTAGTGACTGCTGCCAATCGTTCTGTTTGTCCCAATAACTTGTAAAGCATCTCTCTGTTCCTATAAGTAGCTACCGGAGCAAATAATGACTCAAGTGCCCAACCAAATTTGACTCCCCCTGATGGTTCATGCCATTCGTCCTCTGGGTCTACTAATTCGTCCACCTCCCTTCTTATTCGCCTCTGGGTCTCCTCCTTAGTAAGTTTGGACTGTTTCCAGAATGGACATAAAGTGGGAATTCCTAGTGTAATTTGTGTCACTGAACCGTCGATTGGCATATGGGTAGTCCATTGTCCATGTCCCTTAACCCAAACCAAGTTCCCTGGGCTTCTTACCATGGTTGTTTTGCAGTCAACTCCCATTTTATTATCTCTTTTCATGGAATGATTATATCCTCTGCACTCACATCCCAGCTGTAACAGAATTCTCACAGGTAGCAAACCAATATGTTCTGGTGGGGTATCACAAGTAAAGATTTTGGTACAGTTCCAATCATCCTTAGCTTCCGTTAATTGTCTCCAATGTGCAGGAACATCTTTAGATAATTCATAACTTTGGTTCTTTTTCCCTATCCATTGAATACACCAATCTACTGGGCCTATGTAACTATATGTTTCCAATAAACTTGGTCCCCAGATTATCTGCCACTCTTCCATAGTGGTGTGGTGGGTAACATTTTGGCATACCTTTTCATTTATCTTTTTCTTTGTTTGTATTTGCACTCTCGAACAGGGGTACTTCCCTGTTTCTGAAACTAAACAACTTCCCTTATTTCGAGGGTCCTTTACCCAACCGAGATAGCCTGGCATCTGTTGACATTGTTGCTTAGTTACCTCCTGTGGGATCAAACATCCTTCTATCCATCCTGGTATTGTGTGGGATACAAATTTACAATTCCAGGAGACATTACTAAATGCTTTGGGCATTTCTCCGACAGGTATGATTCTCCATGGTATTGGGTCACCTGCTGAATGAGGCATGGGCAGGCAAGCTGTAATGGTTGTGACATTTTGCATTTTCCCAAAATCTCGAATTAATCCTAGCACCAGATTTTCTTGCTCTGGGGTTTTTATGGGATTCCTAATCTCTGTTACTTGCCTGGTGACTCGAGTTTCTCTCATATAGACGTGAGTCATTCCATGTTCCCACCAATCATCCTCCGAGACCCAACACCAATAATTTCCTTCATCATCATCCTTCTTGGCCTGCCTAATTACTAAGACTATCATTCCAATTCTTCTCTCGATCTGATATTTGGGTCCAGATTTCAAATTTCCCTTAAACCACCACCCAAAGTCAGTGAATTTCTTTTCCCCTGTGATACAGCTTAAAATTAGGTCCTGGCCTTCTGTTGCTAGATATACCCCATGCTGTGGTTTAATGCTCCTATCCAAGTGAGGATTGGCAACTACTTCCCTCAGTCCATAGTTCCCATCACTTCCACAAGTGACTACACATAGGTATTCTCCTTCAGCCTCCCCAATTTTGGGATCAGTAATGTTGAGCCACCCCTTCCCTCTCAGTCCGATTATCCACCAGCTTATTCCAACGGTTAATCTTTCCCACATCTGGTCCGGGCCCTTTTTCCACCATTTGACTTGTACTGTCCATCCACAATAATGGTCTAATTCAAAGGTGCAGTTTATTCTTAATGGGGGTCCATTCCACATGTCAACTTGTGTGTGGGCCGGTACCACTGTGACAGGATTTTCCAAATTTTCCTTATTATTTATCTTTAACACTTTTACCTCAGAATTCCTATAATCAAAGCTATCCCTAATCCAAACAACGCATGTGAATGAGCCTGTATGGTTTCTCCATGTTGTGGGTACCTGCAAGGTCGTGTTCCCTCTTTGTTGTTGCTTGTCCCAGAACAAGGTAACCATTCCCTGATCCGCCACTTCTGGTCCCACTTTCCATCTGACATTTATTTCCTCGAATCCAGCTCTCTGGTTATCTGAAAACAAACAGGTTAGATTCATGCTCGCATTTTCAGGCACTACTACATACGGATCAACTACAGTAACTACCACAAAAGCATCCACATATAGGATCTGTCCCAGTAGGATGACAATTATTAGGATTTGGCTTTGAACACCATCCGGGTAGCAGACAGAGGTCGAACTTCCCACTGAGACGGGACTTTCTTGACTCTGGTGTAATGGATCCAGTTTCTGATGCCCTCGACCTTTACACCGGTGAAAGTAGTCATGAGTACTTGGTAAGGGCCTTCCCATGTTTCCTTCAGAGGTTCAGTGTTCCAGTTTTTGATATACACTTGGTCTCCTGGCAGGATATCATGAGCTGGATTTTCCAATGGCAACGGCCGATACCACTGCAGGGCTCCTCTGATAGCTGTGAGGGTCTTATTGAGAGACAGGATATAAGTGAGTAAGATTTGGTCTCCTATCAAATGCGGGTCACCCTGATACACTGTAGCATGATAAGGTTTGCCGTACAGGATTTCATACGGACTTACTCCTACCTTCTCTCTAGGCTTTATCCTGATTCTCAACAGGGCTAGGGGCAATGCCTGAGGCCACTGGATTTTTGCTTCCTGACAAATCTTCTTAATCTGCCCCTTCAGAGTCTGGTTCATCCTTTCCACCTGTCCACTAGACTGTGGTCTCCAGGGGGTATGAAGATTCCAAGTTATCCCTAACATTCTTGCTACCTCCTGTACAACTCCTGCCACAAAGTGGGGTCCCCTGTCTGATGACATTCCTAACGGTACACCAAATCTTGGTATAATCTCCCGTAACAGTGTCTTTACTACCTCTTTTGCCTGATTTGTTCGACAGGGAAAGGCTTCCGGCCACCCGGAAAAGGTACATACATACACCAATATGTACTTATATCCCTGGGCTTTCGGTAATTCTGAAAAATCTATTTGCCAATAATCTCCTGGTTGGGGTCCCACCTGTAATTTTCCCATTTGCACTTGCCTCCTAGTCACAAGGTTATTTTTGATACATACCGGGCAGGTAGCGTTCACTCTCTTAGCCATTGTCAACATCTGATTTGAGATTACCTCTTTCTGCAGGAATTGAATCAGCGCTTCTGCTCCCCAATGGCATTTGTTATGTTCCATTTCCAGCACTGCTCTCATGATTCTCACGGGTAAAACTACTTGTCCCGTTGATGTTACATACCATCCTTTGATGTTTTTGCGGGCTTGCACCAACTCAGCTAATTTTTCATCTTCTGGAGAATAGCTAGGTTTTTGTTCAAGGTAAGAAGCAGCTGGGTTAGTCCGTACAGGCAATAATGCTAATTGAGTCCATACTTCTCGGGCTACCTGTTTGGCTGCTTTGTCTGCCAGCTGGTTTCCTTGGTGTTCTTTTCCCATCCCCCTCTGATGTCCTTTTACATGCATTACTGCCACCTCCCGGGGTTTGTGGACCGCTTCAAGTAGGGCTAGAATTTGCTCACGGTGTTTGACCTGTGCCCCTTGCGAGTTCAAAAGTCCCCTTTCTTTCCACAAAGCCCCGTGCACATGGATCACTCCAAAAGCATATTTGGAGTCTGTCCAGATATTTACTCTTTTTCCTTGACTTAAAACCAAAGCTCTTACCAAAGCCCATATTTCTGCCTTTTGGGCTGATGTTCCTGGGGTTAGAGCCTTAGCCTCTACGACTTGGTTTAGGGTTACCACAGCATACCCAGCATACCGGGTTCCATTTTCAACGAAGCTGGAGCCATCAGTGAACAGTTCCCAGTCGGGGTCCTCCAAAGGCTCATCCCTCAAGTCTTGTTGACTAGCGAATACCTGTTCGATGGTTTCCAGACAATCATGTACCAGTTCTCCTTCATCCTGTTGAGCTTGGAGAAATTCTGCTGGATTAAGACAGTTAGTTGTTTTTAATTCGATGTCGTCTTGTTCCCTCAACTGTGCCTGGTACTGTAACATGCGGCTAGATGACAACCAATGCCCCCCTTTTTGTTCCAGTACTGCAATTACCATGTGGGGAATAAACACTTCAATTTTCTTTCCCAAAGTCAATTTCCTGGCCTCCTGTATCAGGATCACAGTAGCTGCCACAGCTCTCAAGCAGCTGGGCCATCCAGCACTCACGGCATCCAGCTGCTTTGAGAAGTATCCCACTGGGCGTTTCCACGATCCCAGCTTTTGTGTGAGTACTCCCACTGCCAGCCGCTGCCTTTCATTAACATACAGTTGAAAATCCTTTGTGAGGTCCGGCAAACCTAGGGCAGGTGCTTCCCTCAATGCCTGTTTCAGTGCCTGGAATGCCCTTTCCTGGATTCTTCCCTACTTTAGCTCAGGGTCTTTTGCAGCTTCATAGAGGGGTTTGGCTTTCAGGCCGAAGTCTGGAATCCACAGCCAACACCACCCCACCATCCCTAGAAAAGATCTCAGTTCCTGATGATTTCGGGGCGTAGGAATGGCACAGATTGTTTGTATCCGGTTAGTACCCAACCTCCGGGTCCCCTGGGAGATTTCGCAACCCAAATATATGACTTTTTCTCTTACCAGTTGGGCTTTTTCTTTAGACACACGATATCCAGCTTGTCCCAGCATATTCAGCAGTCCGATGGTTAGGCACAAGCACACCTCTTGCTCTACAGTGGCCAGGAAAATGTCATCAACATACTGCAATAAGACATAAGAGAAAGGAGACTCCCATACCTGGCTGATTTTCCATTCCTCCAATTCCGGAGCCAACTGGTTCCCAAATATCGTCGTATTGTTCTTGAACTTTTGCGGCAAACGTCTTCAAGTCAGCTGTTTTTTCCGTCCTGTGTCTGGGTCTTCCCACTCAAAGGCAAACAATTTTCTACTTTCAAATGCCAGAGGGATGCAGAAAAACGCGTCCTTTAAATCGATTACAGTGAACTACTGAAATTTTTCAGACACAGATGTTAGCAATGTATAAGGGTTAGTCACTACCGGATGGATATCCTTTGTGATATTATTAATTGCCCTTAAATCTTGAACCAGTCTATATTTTCCATTCGGTTTCCTCACCGGAAAGATTGGGGTATTGTATTCCGATTCACATTCTTGCAAAATTCCTAATGCCAAAAACTGAGTTATCATTGGGGCTACCCCTTTCCTAGCTTCCAGCTTTAGTGGGTACTGCTTTAATCTAACTGGACGGGCTCCTTCCTTCAACTCCACCACTACAGGTTGTGCAGCTTTTGACTTACCCGGAACTCCAGACTCCCAGACCCATGGTACTACTGCCTGCTCTATTTCTTCAGGTATACCTGTTGTTTCTACTTCTTTTATCACAAACAACTGAGATAGGTTTTCTTCTGGGATTTCCAATTTAACCCTTCCATTTTCAAAAATTATTCTCGCATTCACTCTTGACAATAAATCCCTTCCTAGCAATGATTCTGGACTTTTTGGCATGTACAAGAATTGATGGTCAAATTCCTTTCCCCCAAATTTTATATCTAATGGGCGTAAAAAATGTCCTTTCCTCTATTTGTCCCATAACCCCCACCACCTGGATAGTAGTATCACTTAAGGGTCCCATTAGTGTATTTAAAGCAGAATGTGTAGCTCCAGTATCTATCCTAAATTGTCTGGGCTCCCCCCTCCCCTCAATTATCACCTTCAGATCCTGGTCTAGTCAGCTGCTTTGATTTTGATTGTGGTAACTCCTTATCATAAAGGCTTGTGCGACCTTTTGTGGATTATTGCAGAAAGGATTTAGTCCTTGTCCCTGCTCATTCCCTTTCTTTTCTTAATTCATCATCCTTCCCTAACGGGGGTGCACTGGGGAGGGTCAACGCCACTACTGGGGGAACCAGCATTGAGACATCCTCTTCAGGTTCTGCAAATTTTACCGAGCACTCTTTGCACCTTTTCCATTCTTTACATCCCACACATTCATCATCCACAGATTTTAATACCATTATACCACATTCCTTCTGCCACTCAGGCTTTTCTTTCAAGTAATAAAACAAATCCAAATACGGTATCTCATCCCGCTTGTCATTATCTTGTAAATAATGCATCAAAGGAGTAATGATATCAGGGTTCAAAGTACCATTCCTGGGCCACTGCATTCCTTCAGTCTCATACATGGGCCAAATATAATTACAGTAATCAATCAATTTCCTTTTACTCAGTTCCTGACCAAAAGTACCTTGTTTCCAATGCTGTAATAAACATCCTAGAGGCGAATCATCATTTATTTCTATATTAGTACTAGTTAATGCTTTAAACGTTTTAAATGGCATCATCATCCACACACTCACTCTCACTCTTACTCCACAATTCAGTTACCAATAGTCCACTATAATCCACTATTCTTGCCTTGCTCGTCACTGCGAGTGGCAAGTACTGGTCCTGTGCAGCTTTCGCCACGTCTGACGGCCAGTGTCTAGGCTCCCCAACCTTTAGACGTCTTTTGCCCAACCGTGCGAGGATCACTGCCTCGTCTTATTCGGCAGGCTTACCCAAACCAAGGAATAAAGCACCTTTTCGGGCTTACCTCTCACAGTCGTCCGTCAGGCGCGGGGTCGGGCACGGGTTGATGTCTCCCCAGAAATCACCTGGTGCCGACGTGGAGTAGATCAGCTCGCGAACTGCCCCAGCAACCTCCGGAGTCCTGCCACGGTCGCCAGAAAACTGTTGCCCGATATCCAAAGTGAAACACAAATCAACAAAGTTGATTTATGCCGGTGCTTTATTTTAGGGCCCGGGGACCTGAGGACTAGCGTCCCAAGTCAGAATCCCGGAGACCCTCAGTTTACAATCAACTTTTATATTCCTGATTACTTCATAGTATACATGTAAAACCCCACATCCCAAGTTACAATAGATACATACATCAAAATCAAATTACATTCCTTGAAGTCATAAATCTCACATGGTTGCCTGCTCCAAGACTGTAGTGTAGCTCCTGTGGTCTAACTCCCACCACCAGATACCCATGGCTACGTTATACTTTTAACTTAATCTCATAGAAACAGCTAACAGTTTCTACCTATTTGTTCTTAGCTAAGCCTTTTAAATCTCAGGAACCTCAGTACATTCCCATGGCACATTCCCAGGATTAGGGCCTACTTCTAATAGAGAAATCTTCAAGCCTTAGCATGACTACTACTACTTCACTATTTTATTTCTCCCAAACCCCCTTTGGTAACAGTGGGATAATTTACTGGGAATAGAATGGTGGAAAAAAATAGGATTTTTTCTCTTGTGTGCTACTGCTGGCCTGATATTTCTTCCTTGTTTAATCCCCTGTTTTATTCGGCTGATCACAAACGTAGTTCAAGGCATGCAAGTGGTAACAATGCCTACAGACCCAAAATTGACTACATCCGGAACGGCACAAAAGATCATGGTGTTAAAGAAACAAAATAACATAGAAGACCCCTTTGAAGAAGCAAAATTGATCTGTGGAAAAAATGAACAAATAATGGAGAGTAGAAAACAAGGAATATGGCTCAAGCCAAATGAATTATAAAAGAAAGAAGGGGATATTGTTATAAATACATATTATAAAGTTGGCCTTTCGCATGATGTGTGCTATATGATTCATAATGTTGTAATAAGGATATAAGTTTTTATTTCTGCTATTAGTAAAGAAAATTAGGCATCGTGGTAGTAGTTGATATAGTGTGCTTAAACTGCCTGTTTGGTCGGGATAACATCCAGTGAACATGAAAAGAAGACCCTGCTATTGATATACCAACTATCAGCATCTAACATCTGAAGAAAGTATGGACCAAGGCCCAACCTGGAGGTGATAATGAAGACACAGCCAAGAAACACACATGCTCTAAAAAGGCGGACCCAAGGAGGGACCAGGCAAAACAGTTCCTGGAATATGGAAACTAGTTTATGGGAAAATATGAATATTCAACAGACTGATGCAATAGAAAGGGTATTTAAAGACTGTCTCTGATATAGCAGGGTGTGGACTTGGCTAAATGCCAAGTCACCCGCCCGGCTGTACTTTGCTTTTTTTCCTATCTCCTAATTGTCTTATCTTCTATTAAACCTATTTCTTAAAACTTACATAGAAAGTGAACTTCGTTTTTCACAGGTTGGAAACTAGAGGATATTAATTATAGAAATTAGAAGATATTGATTAAAGGATAGGCATTCAGATGGGGTGTATTGCTGCTCTTTGAAGGAAGAGGCAGGGCTGTGTGTAAGAACAGCAAGGAGTAATGCAAAGATGCCTGATAAGGGGGGATGCTTACCAGAACAAAAGACAAGAATACAAGACTACCAGAGACACTGAGATAACGAGGTGCCTTGGGCCCCTGGGACCAGATAAACCCGGCCTTAGAGCTTGGACTATTGTCCTGGTTTAGGGCAAATTTGGGAGGAAATCTCTGAATGGGGTTCCTCTGAAAAGCAAATCCAAACAGCTTCTCCCCCCAGCAGGTCCGGGGAAAGAACTCCTTCAAAAAAGAGTGGAAAAAACCCTATTTATTTAACAAACAAAATGCTCACAAGCATAAAGAATGAATAATAATAATAATAATAATAATAATAATAATAATAATAATAATATGAAACAATAAAACCTCTCGCTGCTCCGAAGAGAGATGGCAAAACTGAGAGTCTGTGCTAGGAGTTTGTTTATCAGTCTCAGTCGCTTCAGTGTTAGAAAATGCCGAGTCCCGGCCCGGTGGGCCACGGGTGCAAGATCTCGGTGCTCCCCTGGGTTTTTTAGTTCAGAGCAGATTTAAACAGTCCCAAAGAAAAAAAAAAAATAAAAAGAAACTAGTCCAGGAAAGCTTCTTTGCCTCAGCTAGCTAGACTAACAAAGGGGAAAAAAAAAAAAAACCTCTCTTTGGCCGCCCTCCGTGCATCCGACAAAGGAAAAAAAAAAAACAAAAAAACCACACAGTCCCAAGGGAGAGCAGATTCAGAGGAGTGAGTTTGTTTCTCAAAACAAACTGCGCGCTTTTTCTTTCCCTGCTCACTCTCAGAACCAGTCTTAAAGGTACAGGACACAGAACAGACGATGTGGGGATACAGGCATCATAGTCACCCTAGGACAACTATGACCAGAGGTTCAGTGGGCATGCGCAAGGCAGCAAGGTAAGAAGTTCATCTCTGAGCAAGACTATTCTTCTTCATCTCTGAGACCCCCGAGACGACCGCCAGAGGCACCTGCGCAGACGAAAAGGATGGATAAGACAATTAGCCTAGGAAGCGGAGAGAGGAGGCGGCAAGGAATAAATATGCATAGGTGTATTGCGAAACTTGATGCATATGTAACATTCTAGAGGTTAAAGGAGAATGGGAGTGAGCAAGGGGCACGTGTGCCTTTGAGAGCTATCCTGCATCGCGCCCAGCGCTGAATAAATCACATTCCTACTTTAAAACTCACTTTGTCTCTGAGTTTTAGAGTCTTTCCGTGTGTCAAAGTGTCCACAAACACAGAAAATGAACAGTATGAAACAACAAAACCTCTTGCCGCTCTGAAGAGAGATGGCAAAATTGAGAAAGTCCTTGCCATGGGTGTAGCTCAGCTCGCTCAGTCTTTTATCAGTCCCTTCGACACTGGAAAATGCCGTCTTGGGCCCCGGTGGGCCACAGGTGTGAGCTCCCGGTGCCCTTCTGGGTTTTCAGTCCAGAGCAGGTTTAAACAGGACCAAAAAAAGGGAAAAAAATAACAGTCCAGGGAACCAGGGAACATCTCTGCCTCAGCTAGCTAAAAACTAACTAAAAGCAAAGGAGATCTCTGTCCCGCTGTCTGTCTGTGCTACAGACAACACAGTCCAGGAGGAGAATGTGGAGGAGTGAGACCAGTTTCTGAAAACAAACTGCACGCTTCTCTTTCTCCTCACTTCGCTCTCGGAACCAGTATTAAAGGTACAGAACATCATAACCAACATAAACAGAACAGATGATTGAGGGTACAAGAATCATAAAGTCACCCTGCGACAGGGAGGTAACTTGGAGTGTCCACCACATAACTTGTCTTAAACAAAACCAGCATTCTATTAAGAGCATGGCGCCAGGTTCCCATCTGTATCGCTCGGTGTGTTGGATCCTCTTCATGTGATTTGGGATCTCCTGGGACGGTGCGCCGTGATGCCCCCCATATCCCAGATTCTGGATGTCCGATGTGAATTTCACAGTCAGGACGGGGTGATACGGCTTTTGATTTGTTGTCAGCACGTGGGGCCGTGCTGCACTCTCTGGAGTTTTCTGAGTGCTGCTGGTAACGCTGCTGTCTCTGGGGCCTATGGTAGGTGGTGTGGGGCCCCTGGGTGGGTGGCTTTTCTGGGCAATCCTTTATATAGTGTCCGAATTCCCTGCAGTTGAAACAGCGGGCATTATCTTTGGAGGCCACTACTGCAAATGCACCAGAGACCCCTTCTGCGATGCCCTTAGCAACTGCTTGCTTGGGCAACTGTGTTTTCAGTGGATGAATGGCATGTGCAGCTTTCCACCATCTGTCCTATGGTGGGTTCTGTGTCCAGGGGTAAAGCCCTTAGGATAATCTTGCACTGTCCATTAGCATTTGCCATGGCAAGTTTACCCAAAAGTTCCTCACGTCCCTCTGGGCTTTCTATTTGTTTTTCCAAGGCATCTTTTAATCTGTCTACAAATTTAATAAAACTCTCATCTGCCCCTTGTAATAGATGTGATTATAAATTCATGCAATTAAAACATAGAAGGAAGTTATAGCAGATGATAGAATGTATATTTTCTATAACCCTGTGAGTATAAAAAGTAACCTTGATTCCGGACTGGGACGGGCGTTCACCAAATACCGAGACATGCTTTGTATACAAACTAACATCTCAATTTACACCAGAAAGGAGGGTGGCTTGCCAGGATGTAGCTCCTTGAGCTAATCAGATCTTGGGCACCCGGACCATCAACCCACCATCAACCCACCATCAACCCACCATCAACACATCGATACCCATTCCGAGGGTGGACCCTGCATTTGACGACATCATCATCCCAAAAGAGGATTCCTGGAAAGTCCTTTCAGACTCGGCCCAGCACCGGGGAAATCTGTTCAGGGTTCATCATCAGGTGAAAAGACTGGGTTTGAATTTGAAAACACAATACCTCTGCTGCCGGGAGGCATAAAATACAATATAAGAACTCGGACTCAAACCCCAGCAACTCGTGGAACAGTGCGAGATAGCAACCCAGCTGTCAGTCGGCTGTTTCACCCAACATTCGAATGTTGTTCCCTGTGGCTGTCCCAGATAGATTTAAAATGGAAAAATAAAACTTATTATTTTTCTGTCCGATTGGCTAGTTGATCATTTATAACACCCTTGTTTGATATTAGAGAAGTGTTGAGTAGAAACAGTCATCAGGATTAAGGAGCAGTGATGTTTTTGCTGCAATAGCTATATCCTGCAATGCAGCTTCAGGTAAGGTGTTGTCTTGTTCTGAGGGTTTTTGAAGCCCACCTTCTCCGGCTAATTGTTCCATGGTCAAATTTGGCCAATCAGTAGATAACGTTTTTAAATTATTTTTCCAATGCCTTTCCCATAGCATATATTCAGCAGGGAAAAGGAGACAAGTAACAATGGTTTTAATATCATGAGGCACTAGAGTACGCAAGGAGAAGGTGGCTTCTAATAAGTGTCTAAAGAAATGTGATCCCCGCCCGTGTTGTTTTGCGACCTTGAAAAGACCTTTGATCTCTCTGTAAGGTATGGGTTCCCAAACTTTTGTATTAGAGGGTCCCCCCCTCCTCCCTTTCCCTTGGACGACTGGGAAGGCTGAGATTTTTTGGGCCAGTTCCCCATCGCTCTCTTGTGTTGCTTCCCTTCGAGTTAAAGCCCAAAGATCCTGGGATTCGGAGTCAGAATCCGAGGTGTCGTCGCTATTGTCCTCAGAAGGAGAGTCAGGGTGTTTTGCCTGATGTCTCATCAAGCGCCCCGAAGGGGACCAGGGGTGCCGTGGCGGGGTGTGGGCCGGTCACGGGAAGGTGGCACCGGCACATTTCAGTGCTGCCAGACGCACAGCAGGGGCAGCCTGGGGTACCGCTGCTGGGGTGCCCGGTACTGCTGGTCAGCTGCCCAGCAGCAGCTACGGGCGGCGGCAAAGCCGGGGGGAGCGGGCAGGAGGGAGGCGGGGACAGGAGGG
>JANPWX010015909.1:0-13487 GCA_024734555.1 Trochalopteron elliotii
AAAACATCAGACAGTTGAATACTTTGCCTGGTCTCTCAGATGACCCCTCTGCTGTAGGACTGCTGAGAGTCGAAGAACAACAGGTACCAATTGCCACAGCAACAGTACACCGTCGGCAATACCGCACTGACAGAGACTCTGTGATTCCCATACATGAGATGATCCGTAAACTAGAGAGCCAAGGGGTGGTCACTAAAGCTCATTCACCTTTCAACAGCCCTATATGGCCTGTGCGTAAGTCCAGTGGAGAATGGAGACTGACAGTGGATTACCGTGGTCTGAATGAAGTCACGCCACCACTGAGCGCTGCCGTGCCGGACATGTTAGAGCTTCAGTACGAGCTGGAGTCCAAGGCAGCAAAGTGGTATGCAACCATTGATATTGCCAATGCCTTCTTCTCCATTCCTCTGGCAGCAGAGTGCAGACCCCAGTTTGCTTTCACCTGGAGGGGCGTGCAGTACACCTGGAACCGATTGCCCCAGGGGTGGAAACACAGCCCCACCATCTGCCATGGACTGATCCAGGCTGCACTGGAGAAGGGTGAGGCTCCGGAACATCTGCAGTACATCGATGATATCATCGTATGGGGGAACACCCCAGGGGAGGTCTTCGAGAAAGGAGAAAAGATTATCCAGATTCTGCTGAAAGCTGGCTTTGCCATTAAACGAAGTAAGGTTAAGGGACCGGCTCAAGAAATCCAGTTCCTGGGAGTGAAGTGGCAAGATGGACGTCGCCAAATTCCCACAGAGATCATCAACAAGATCACTGCCATGTCTCCACCTACTAACAAAAAGGAAACGCAAGCTTTCCTAGGTGCCATAGGCTTTTGGAGGATGCACATCCCTGAGTATAGCCAGATCGTGAGCCCTCTCTACCTGGTTACCCGCAAGAAGAATGATTTCCACTGGGGCCCTGAACAGCAACAAGCCTTTGTTCAGATCAAGCATGAGATTGCTCATGCAGTAGCCCTTGGCCCAGTCAGGACGGGACCAGACGTGAGAAATGTGCTCTACTCTGCAGCCGGGAGCCATGGACTGTCCTGGAGCCTCTGGCAGAAGGCGCCTGGGGAGACTCGAGGCCGACCATTGGGATTCTGGAGCCGAAGTTACAGAGGCTCCGAAGCCAACTACACTCCCACAGAGAAGGAGATCTTGGCCGCCTACGAAGGAGTTCAAGCAGCCTCAGAAGTGATTGGCACTGAAACACAACTGCTTTTGGCACCTCGACTACCAGTGCTGGGGTGGATGTTCAAGGGAAAGGTTCCCTCCACACATCACGCCACTGACACCACATGGAGCAAATGGATTGCCCTCATCACACAGCGCGCCCGTATTGGAAACCCAAATCGCCCTGGGATTCTGGAAGTTATAACAAACTGGCCGGAAGGTGAGACTTTTGGATTGTCGTCTGAAGAAGAAGAAAAGCAAGTAACACGTGCCGAGGAAGCCCCACCATATAATGAGTTACCGGAGGCTGAAAGACGACATGCTCTCTTCACTGATGGCTCTTGCCGAATTGTAGGCACTAACCGGAAATGGAAAGCTGCAGTATGGAGCCCCACACGACGAGTTGCACAGGCTACCGAGGGACAAGGTGGATCGAGTCAGCTTGCAGAGCTTAAAGCTGTCCAGCTGGCTTTGGATATTGCTGAACGAGAGAAGTGGCCGAGGCTCTATCTCTACACTGACTCATGGATGGTAGCTAATGCTCTGTGGGGATGGCTGACTCGCTGGAAAAAGGCCAACTGGCAACGCAGAGGAAAACCCATCTGGGCCGCTGACATTTGGCAGGACATCGCCGCCCGAGTGGAGAAACTGACCGTAAAAGTTCGACATGTAGATGCACACGTACCCAAGAGCCGGGCTAATGAGGAGCATCGCAACAATGAGCAGGTGGACAAAGCTGCCAAAGTGAAAATATCACAGGTAGATCTAGACTGGCAGCACAAGGGAGAATTGTTTCTAGCTCGTTGGGCCCATGATGCCTCTGGTCATCAGGGAAGAGATGCAACATACCGATGGGCCCGTGACCGAGGGGTGGACCTTACTATGGACAGCATCTCACAGGTCATCCACAACTGTGAGACCTGCGCTGCAATCAAACAGGCCAAGCGAGTGAAGCCTCTGTGGTATGGTGGACGATGGCTGAAGTACAGGTATGGGGAAGCCTGGCAAATTGTCTACATCACCCTTCCCCAAACCCGCCAAGGAAAGCGCTACGTGCTGACCATGGTGGAAGCCACCACTGGATGGCTGGAAACGTACCCTGTGCCCCATGCCACTGCCCGGAACACCATTTTGGGCCTTGAAAAACAAGTCCTGTGGAGACACGGCACCCCTGAGAGAATTGAGTCGGACAATGGGACCCATTTCAAGAACGGCCTTATAAACACCTGGGCTAGAGAGCATGGCATTGAATGGATATATCACATTCCTTACCACGCACCAGCTGCCGGGAAAGTTGAACGCTGCAATGGACTACTAAAGACTACCCTGAAGGCACTTGGCGGAGGGACCTTCAAGAACTGGGAAATGAACTTAGCCAAAGCCACCTGGATGGTCAACACCCGAGGGTCTATCAATCGAGCTGGTCCTGCCCAGTCTGAACCCTTACACACGGTGGATGGAGACAAAGTCCCTGTGGTACACATGAAGGGCATTTTAGGCAAGACCGTTTGGATTAATCCCACTTCAGACAAAGGCAGACCCACCCGTGGGATTGTCTTTGCTCAAGGACCTGGATACACTTGGTGGGTAATGCAGAAAGATGGGGAAACCCGTTGTGTGCCACAGGGAGACCTAATTTTAAGTGAGAACAGTGTGTGAGGTTTCATTCTCTATGTATATATGTATATCTCTGTAAGAATGTATTTATTTGGGTATGATGTAGATGGTGATAGAATAAGGGGTGGATTATGTCCTGGGTTGTGGTGTAGAACGTGCACGGAGTATTCTACCACCATCTTCATGAACTGTGGAAACCTATTGCTGAAGCAGCATTCTTCCAGACTCTCCCCTCCCTCTTTCTGTTAGGGTGTCTTTTGTTAAGGTGTCCTCTGCTAATGGGTCTTTTGATAACGTGTTTTCTGTTAATGGCCTGCTGATGACTTACAGATAACTCCCACCAGGAGTTATCTCCCGTTAATGGGCCATCAAGGACCCCCCTGTATGACTCATTATTCCATTGTGAGATGCTCCACCCAGGGGGAGGAGCCAAGCATTCTCACCTGCATATAATCTGGGATCTGGGACAATACGGGGTACCTTACCCACTGGATCTACAGAGGATCAGAGCTACCAGACCTTTCTACGGGATTGCTGCTTCCATCATCTTGCTCAGGTTGTATTCTGACTCTGTCAGGGGTCTTTTGTATTATTGCATTTATTTTATTTCTTTTTTTTTCTTTTCCTATTAAATTGTATTTCTGACTTGGAGCCTCTCACTAGTTTTGCTTTCAAACCATCACAAACCCTCTAAGAACGAGGAGGGGTTCTGGACCCAGACGTGGCTCCCCTCACCATCTTCTGCAGCTCTACACACTGCAGGGAGCAGCTCTGCCCGCTGCTGGCAGCTGTTCCCACTGCCTTCCTGCCTCCTCCGCTCCACCCGCGGGGGCTGTTGAGATCACGTCGGGGTCACCAGATATCACAATGATGTGTAGGAGGGAGGGAAGTGACACACACACACACGAGGATAATGCAGCAACAGCCCGATTTATTCAGACCTCTCTTCCTTATATAGATAAGAAGGCACGTGCAGTCAATTCTCATCAGCTGAGCCAGTTGCCACCTGGCCAAGCAGCCAATAGCAGCCTGAACCCCCAATGGCCTGGGCCTGCTTTCCAATGGGCCTTACTGGTTGAGTTACATAATTAAGATAATTATATAATCAATCAGATTGGAATTAATTATAACTGTGAGGCCTACAGGCCAGCTGTATGCCACCACACTTGGGCAGTAGTTTCTTGGGGAGTAGTTTCATGAGGAGTAGTTTCTCCCTCCGTCCCTTTAAGTAACTTCCTTTTCCATTCTCTTTCTTTTCTTTCTTTCTTTTGTTCTTTCATTCTTTCTTTGATTCTTTCGTTCGTTCTTACTTTTACTCATTTTTTCTTTCTTTTCTTCCTTTCTTTATATCTTTGGTTCTTTCTCCTTTCTTTCTTAATTTTAGTTCATTCTTTCTATCTTTCCTTTAATTCTTTCTATAGTTCTTTCTTTCACTTATGCTTCCTTCCTTCCTGTCTTGCTTTCATTCTTGCATTCTTCTTCATTTCTTTCTGACTTTTTTATTTTAGTTCAGTCTTTGCATCTTTTATTTTCTTTTTTCTTTCATTCTTTCTTTCTATAGGTCTCTTTCTTCCATTTTTTCTTTATTTCTTCTTTCTTTCACTCTCTTTCTTTCATCTTTCCTTCCCTTCCCTTTCCCACCTTTCTTTCTTTGTTCTGCTTTCTTTCTTTTTCTTTTTTTTTTCTTCCTTCCTTTCTTCTCTTCTTTCCTTTCTTGCTTTCTTTTATCTTTCTCTTTCTTTCCCTTTCATTTACTTATTTTCTATTTTCTCTTTCTTTCTTCCTTTCTTTGATTCATTTATTTGTTTTTAATTTCATTCTTTTTTTATTTCATCTTTTTTCCTCTTTCTTTTATATTCATTTCCTACCTTTCTTTCCTTTCATTCCTTTCTTTTAAATTTCTTTAATTTTCTTTTTTCTTTTCTTCCTTTTTCCCTTTTCTCTTACTTATTTCTTTCTTTCGTTTCTTTCTTTCAATTATTCCTTCTATTTCCTTCTTTCACTCTTTCAGTAATTTTATTTTTGGTTTTTTCATTTCTTTCTTTCTTTCTTTACTAGAACAAGGTACCTTTGCTCTCCTAAAATCACTGCCACTTGACCTCCGGCCTGGAGCCAGGGCCAGCACCGTTCCCTGCAGCTCTGCCGCCGCTGCCTCCCTCGGGCCGCAGCCCAGCACAGGCAGCCGGCAGCTCCCCGGGGGCTGCGGCTCCTTGCCGAGGCCCCTGCTGGGCCCTGTCCCACCTGGGCCCCGGGCCGGCAGGGACACCAGCCCAGGCAACGGCCGGGCCTGGGCCAGCACGGCTCCGGGCCCCACAGCAGCAAAAGCTCCAGACCCTACGTGGGCGGCTGCGCCACTGACCAGGCTCCCCAGGGAATGCTCACAGCCCCGAGGCTGCCGCAGCTCCAGCAGCCTTTGCACACCCCTCCCAGAGATGCCCAGGCTGCCCTTGCCACCACTCCAGCATCCCTCTGCCTCCCTCTCAGCTTAGCCCCTTCTGCCATTCTCACCTCGGCCTCGGCCTGTGTGTCCTCTCCGGGGGCTGCTGCACCTCTGGCCGCCTGGGGCAGCAACAGGGCAGCCCCAACCTTCTAATCTTCCCCTCTCTCTGTGACATCGCAGCGCTGGCAGCCCCAACATTCCACGCCTGCAGATGCTCCAAGGGAAGCGTCCAGGCCTAGGGCCCTGGGGGTTCCTCTGCACACAGCTCCCAGCAGCTCCTTTGGCCTACCTCCACAGTGCCACAGGCAAGTGGCAGATACACTTACAACAGCTCTGCCCAGAGCTGACAGGGAGGGGCAACTTGGTTAAGGAAAAGAAACAAAAAACCCCAAGAAAAACACCGCTCTGCCCCCAGCACAGCTGCTCCCTCTCTCCCTCACTAGTGTCATCTGCACAAACACAGCCCCTGAGCCTGCAAGCAATCAGCATTCCTCAACCACGTCTGCAGTAAAAGCAGCTTGAGGACAGCCTTGCAGCAGCACTTTTCTCAGCCCACTGAAAAAGGCCCTTTGGCAGGCAGCTCTCGGGCCCTTGCAATGGCCCAGGCCCTCAGCCCACAGCAGAGAAAGGGCCTCTCAAGGGGCCGCCCCTGGCACCTCAAGCCTGCTCCCAGGCTGCTTCACACACAGGATTCGTCTGGAGGACTGCGCAGAGCTGAGACTCAGCTCTGCCTTCTCCAGAGTCCGTGTTCTCAAGCTGCCTGCCATAAGAAATTTAGGCCCAGCTCCGGTGGCACAATCCCTCCTGGCCCAGGGCACAGCACCGGCAAGGTCTTGGCGTGCCCAGGCTTTGCCACAGCCACACGGAAATCTCCTGGCTCAGGCTCAGCTTTCCTGCTCAGCCAGACCCCCCCGTGCCCCAGCAGCAGGAAATTGTCGCATCTGCCGGCAAAGGCCGCACCTGGGCAGCCAATTTGCTGCATCTCAACTCCTGGCACTGGCAAATCACCACATCTGGGCAGTGGTGGTGCCGGCACTAGGAAATTGCCAGATTTTGGCTTTCTGTGCCAAGAAATTGTTGGACATGGGCTGCGCTGGCATCATCAAATTTCCTGATCTGGGCAGTGGTGCTGCCAGCAAACACCAGATTTCAGGCTCCAGGTGATGGTTAGGACTGGGTCTGTACCCCCTCCCTCCCTTGCTCCCTTCCTTCCTGCAACAAAGTGCCCTCACCCTCCCCGAATCCCTGGCAGTTCACCTCAGCCCTCCACAGCTTCACACCTTGACCTCAGCCTTCCCAATTGCACTGCAACCGCCATGAAGACACTTCAAGACCCCAAAATTACTACAAGCATCAGGAGCCATCCTCAAAAGTGCCCCCTGCTCTCCCTCCCTCTAGTGACACATTCTAAAACCCCAAACCACCCCATCCCCCCATTCCAATCCCCACCCCTCACAAACTCATCCCACCCCCACAGTTCCATTCTCACCCTACAATGTCCCACCCTATCCCAGCACATCGCATCACACCCCACCATGCCCCATCCCATCCCATATCCCATCCCAGGACTGAAGGACTGTCCAGCTGGGCATTGGACCCTTCCAGGGATTCAGGGGCAGCCGCAGCCTCTCGGGCCAACCAGGAACAGGGCCCCACCGCCCTGCCAGGCTACAACTCCATGCCCACATCCCATCTCAGCTGGGCCCCAGCAGCACAAAGCCCTTCCCTGGCTCCTCTCCCTGCAGGCCCTTGGCCAGAGTCTCTCTCAGCCACCAATTGCCACTCCTCCCTGCTGTGGGCCACAAGTAGCAAATTGACTTTCTCCCCGTGGGCCCGGCCCGGCCTGGAGCCAGGGCCAGCACCTTTCCCCGCAGCTCTGCCGCCGCTGCCTCCCTTCGGAATTTTAGTTCATTGTCACCTGGTGTGGCTCTCCAGATTCCTTCAGGCGCCTTCTTCACTCGACTGTGATGAATTCCAGGCATTTTGCTCTCTGATCTTGATTGCAGTAAAGGTGGTGAAGAGCACCTGGAATGGTCCTTTCCACTGGGGTTCAAGGGTTTTTTCTGCAAAAGACTTAAATTATTAAAAGATAATCCCCAGGCTGTATGTTATGCACTGGCCCATCTAGTTTTCTGATTGAAGCCCCAGCCACATGTTTCTCATTTTCTCTAAGTTGTTTGTTTAGGGACACCATATATCTGTGTAGGCTTTCTTCCCCTACTTGGGTAGGTGTTCTTCTCTCTTGGATGCCATATGGTCTTCTATACAATATCTTAAAGGGTCTTATTTTTTCTTTTGTCCTTGGCTCGGTCTGATTTCATAATAATGCTAATAGAAGAGCTTGAGGCCAAGGTAACTTTGCTTCTTGTCCCAATCTTATAATTTGCTGCTTCATCAGATGACTCATTTTCTCCACCGGGCCACTTGACTCAGGATGATACGGGGTATGAAGTTCCCAGTCTGTGCCTAGGTGGCAGTGAATTTGCTGCAAAGTTTTTGAAATAAAGTGGGGCCCCTGTCTGAAGACATTGTGGCTGGGACTCCAAAACACAGTATTATTTCTTGTAGCAATGCTTTGGTTACTTCTTGTCCTTTGGCAGTCCTGCTAGGGAAAGCTTCTGGCCACCCTGAAGAGGTATCTGTTAACACCAATAGGTATTGATACCCTCCCCTCCTGGCTGAAAAATCAATTTGCCATTGCTGCCCAGGCCCATAACCTTTCCCAATTTGTCCAACCTTTGGTTTAGGAATATTTTGGGATTAGTTTGGAGGCAAAGGCTACATTGATGAGTCACTTGAATTACTGTACTGTGCAAATTTCTGGCTATGATTCTGTCCTTCAAATAGTTATACAGAGCATCTATTCCCCAATGTGTTTTCTCACGTTCCTCTTTCATCAATGACCATAACATGTATGAGGGAATCACAAGTCTTCCTTTCCCTTCATCTGGGATAGCCCACCCTTCTTGGTTATAACTTCTGTTTTCTTTCTCAATCAGGCTCTTGTCCTGTTTGTTATAGCTTGTCTTACCTTCAATAGAAATTTGGCAATCTGGAACTAAGACTGCCTCAACTGTCTCAACAGTTACCTGACCTTTAGCTGCTTCTTTTGCCTTTCTGTCCACCAGCTCATTTCCTTGATGTGCATGATGGCTACTTTGTCAGGGAGCTGGACTGCCTCCAATAGTTTTCTTATCTCCTGAGCATGTTTAATACTTTTCCCTTGTGAGTTCAACAGTCCTCTTTCTTTCCAGATGGCTCCATGAGCATGAACCACCCCAAATGCATATCTTGAGTTTGTATAAATATTGATTTTCTTTCCATTTGCCAGTTCTAAAGCCTGGGTTCAGGCCATTATTTCAGCCTTCTGTGCAGAGGTGTTGGTTGGTAATGGTCCAGACTCTATTATTTCTCTGGTCGTGGTGACTGCAGACCCAGCATGTCTTTTTCCACTGATCACATGGCTGCTTCCATCAGTGAACCAAGTCTCAGTGTCCTCGAGAGGGGTGTCCTTCAGATCTGGGTGACTGGAGTAGGTGGCTTTGATGGTCTCCAGGCAATCATGGATCACTGGTTCTCCCATTCCCCCACTGAGAAAGGAAGCTGGGTTCACAGTATTAGTTACCACAATTTCTACATCATCCTGCTCTACCATTATGGGTTTGGATTTCAGGAATCTCTGTGGGGAAAGCCAGTGTCTGCCTTTTACCTGCAGGACTGCAGACACTGTGTGGGACACTAGCACAGTCATCTTCTGGCCTAGGGTGAATTTGTGTGTGTGCTTCCTGAATGTTCATCACCACTGCAGCAGCAGCTCTGAGGCACCCTGGCCATCCCTTGGCTGCTGCATCCAGCTGCTTGGAAAAGTAGGTGACTGCCCTGCAATAGGGGCCCAGGTCTTGTGCCAGTATTCCCAAAGCAATCCCCTGCTTTTTGTGAGAAAACCAAAAGAATGGTTTACTCACATCTGGAAGTCCCAGGGCTGGAGCTGACATGAGGGCCTTCTTTAGTTGGTCAAAGGCTCGTATTGCTTGTTTTGTCCACTACAGGTCTCTGTTTCTTTCCATAACCAAGGCATACAGGGGATTGACTAACAGCCCACAACTGTAAATCCACACTCTACACCACCCTGTCATCTCAAAAAATGTTCTCAGTTCCTTTATTGTCTGGGATTTTGGAGTCTGGCATATTGCTTCCTTGTGATCCTGCCCTAAGGTTCTTTGTCCAGCACTGACCTCGTAGCCCAGGTAGAAAACTGTTTGCTTCCCTGTGTGAGCCTCCTTCTGGGATATTTGATACCCTTGTAAATCCAAAAAGTTTAAGAGGCTTTCCATCCAATCCACATGTGTCTTTGAGTTTGAGTAGATATCAGGAGCTTGTCTACATACAGTAACAATTGTCCTTCTCCTGATGGGACTTCCCAGGATTCCAAATCTTTTGCAAGTTGTTCTCCAAATATTGTGGGAGAGTTTTTGAATCTTTTTGGTAAAACTGTCCATGTGAGCTGGATTTTGCACCCACTCTTGGGCCTTTCCCATTCAAATGTTAAAATTCTCTGTCTGGCTTCATGGAGAGGAAGGCAAAAGAAAGCACCTTTCAAATCTAAGACAGCAAGCCAAATTAGTTCAGGTGTTAAATGGGTTAACAATGTGTAGGGGTTGGCAACCACTGGGTGCAAATTCTCAGTTATCTTAGTAACAGCCCACAAATCCTGTACTACTCGGTATGACCCATCAGGCTTTTTAACAGGTAAAATAAAACTATTAAAATGAGACTGAAACTCTTTCAATAGCCCTATCTGCAAAAAGTTTTCAATTCCTGGGCTAATCCCTTCCCTGTCTTCCTTTTTTAAAGCGATACTATTTAACTCTAATTGATTGTTTTCCTTCTTTAAGTTTAATTTGCACTGGAGGTGCACTCTTTGCCCTCCCTGGTATGTTAGAAGCCCATACCCCAGGAAATACCTGATCCATTACTTTTCTGCTAATCTCAGCTACACTTTCAGCTTTGGTCTCATTGGCTATTGACATTAAGCTTAACAATTCCACAAATCGTTGGTCCTTTACCTCCAAAATAATCTCTCAGTTTTTGAATATTATCTATGCCTCCAATTGCTCAATAAATCTCTGCTCAAAACTGCTGATGGCATATAAAAACTTATGAATTCCCCATTGTTTCCCAAGTTTATATTTCAGTGGTCTACAAAAATATGATCGTTCAGATAGGCCAGTAGCCCCCTTTACCATAAAATAACCATCTGTTATGGGTATTACAGTTTTATTTAACACCGAGTACATTGCCCCTGTGTCCCCAAAAAAATTAATTTCTTTTTATTTGTTCCCTAGCTTGATTATAAACAGAGGGTCCCCGAGGGTAAGATCCTCTAGTCTGCCTCAGTCTTCTTTGATGTCAGCAAACACCCTCTCCCCTTTTTGGTCTCTTCTTCTTTAATCATCACCCTTTCTCTCTTCTGGGCACTGGTTTTTCCAGTGTCCAAATTTCTTACAAAGTGCACACTGGTCTTTCCCTAGTTGGGGAGGTCTTTGCTTTGGTGGTCCTTGTCCACATCTCTCTTTTTCTTCTTCCCTTACTGCTGATACCAATTTTCTTATCCCTTGTCTGTATCCTTCCTCTCGATTGGCAAAAACTCTCCAATCCTCATCTAGCAAAATCTCCATATTCTGCCCTGTAGGCCCCCGAATCTTCTGAAGTTTGTGCCTAATATCCCCTGTGGATTGTCCTAAAAATAAATTCACCAATTGTTGTATCCCTTCCTCAGATTCACAAACTAAAGATGTATAGAGGCGCATTGCATCTTGTGGTAGATCTAAAAATTCAGAAGGTGTTTCAGAGGGACCTTACTTAATTGCATATAGGGCTGACCAGTTTATTGTTTTAGGAATTGTCCTCTCTAATCCTTTCACTATAAGGTCTTGATAACTCTCAAGCTCTTGATAACAAATTATATTTTTTCCCAATCCCTTTCTTCATTGGGGCTCCAGTGTGGAATCTGTGAGAGGAAAAAATTCTTTAACATCATCCTGTGTTACTCTACAAACATCTTCTGCTAAATTCCCTGCTACCTTCAAAACCAATTGTTTTTCTGTCTCAGTTAAAAGATCCAGCAATAGCCCAGACCCATTGATGTTGTTTAATCATAAGTTTTACCTTTTTAGCAACACCTATTGGGTCACTCTGATAGTGTTTAGCAATCTTCTCCCAAGCTTCTAAATCCATTGCAGAAAAAGGAATTTTAACTAACATTGTTTATCCCTCAGGGCCTATTGCCCTGAGGCTGCTTGTATGATTGTCCTTGTTTGTTTTCAGGTCTGAGATTCTGTAGGACCCTTTGGGGAGGGCTCCTCTTCCTCACTGTCACTGCTGGGCAATGGTGGATATGGTTTCATTGGTTCATGTGATTCAGGAGTAAGTGGGGTAGCAGACAGCTCAACTGGTGTCTTTTCCAAGGAAGATGAAGTGGGGGTTGGAGTTAACAACATTCTGAATTTACTTCTTCTCTCAGCCCCCCTTGCTTTCCAAGGGGTGGCCTAAACAAGTCCAGCAGCTCTTGCTCCAGTGCCTCAGTTGGATACACCTTGTCAGGGTGTGTGCAGAGCTGGTTCATTGAGTGTGCACTGCAGCATCACTTGGGTTTTCCTCTATTAGCCTTATTGTCCTTTCCAAGGGCCAATACCAAGGGGTCAGAGGGGGGCCTCATTCCACAGTCCCTCTGTCACTCAGGATGGTTCTGGAAGGAGAAAAACATCTTGGTCTATGTCACTTTCTCCCACTTTTGTTCTCGTCTTAAGAATAACATCAGCTGTAACAGGGTCTCATAGTCTAAAGTTCCAGCTGGTGGCCATCTGATGCCCTTTTCTAGCCTGTAAAGTGGCCACCATTGTGTGCCACTGTAACCCACCAATTCCTTCCAGTGTGTCAAGATAAATCCTAAAGGACTAGTTTTAGGGACCTCTTTGCTCTGATTAGTTCCCATTATTTCTTTATTTTATCTCTTTTATTTAATTAAAAAAATCTCGGGGTATAAAAAAGTTTGAGCACACTCAGTCCTAAGTATTTTTGCTGGGTTCCCTAAGATATTTAAAACTCTCTTTTCCAACAACTCACACAGTCTACTACTGCCTTTACTTGCAACCAGTTGCCACTCAAAAGCCCTTAACAAAAACTAGCACTCTACACCAATTCCTTCTATCTCCTTCTTTACATCTTATCTTGCTTCCACCCAAACTTCACCTCACAGTCTCTCACAGTTGTTTCCCTGTTTTCTTCCCTCACAACCCACTGCTCGGGTACCAGGTGTGACCTCCCACACACCAGCTTTAAAATTTTCAGTTCACAATCAGCTCGATTAGAGCTCTGTCCCCACTGGCACTGGGCACACTCTCTGTGCTGATTGGCAGAGGAGCAATAATAGTGTCCTGCACAAATCCTACACTGCAGCAGCAGCCACGCACAATGCCAACTTCTAGATGCACCAGGGGCTGCAAGAAAAACACCCGCACAGGCAGGCTATTCCATTTACTCTATCTTGAATTTCTAAATTCTCTACCACAGGTTGCTCCCAGTCCAAAGCTGCAAAGTTGCCAGCAGAGGTCCCATATAATCCACCTAAATAAATCCTTTTGTTTCCTCTGTCTAACCAACAATTAGCCAAGTTCACAAATTCCCAGAGATCAAGTCCAAACTACTGAGGTAAAGGGACCCCTTCTATCCATCTGGCCAGGTAAAAATATACATAGATCACCAGCCATAATAATTCTGATACAAAAGCCACCCCTGTTACAGCTCTAATAATCCACAAACACAACCTCTGTATCTCAAATTCAAAAATCACAACTAAACCACTACAAAAAGGGACTTTACTCCCTTTTGCCAAACTTACACTGTTTCTTTGTCTTTTCCCAGTCTTCTTCACAAATATCTGTGTCCCAAAAGTCCAGAAACTAAACAACTTTTTCCACAAACTACATTTACTATTTCACACTCAGCATGTGCTGCTTCCCAGTTATAATATCGTGGCAGCTTTGGAATGCACCTGGAGCACGCAGGTCTTCATCTGTAGGACACACAATACCACCTCCACTTACACTCCTCACAGCAAAGAAAAACCCAAGCTGGATGCCAGTCTAGTGTCCAATGAAAAATTGTCAGGCTACATACAATTCAAGGAGTTATTCCCTCTTGTCCCCACCAAAACGTGTTCCTAAGTCCTCCCTCAGCCAGGGGGTAATTCCCAATCAAAAACC
>JANPWX010015920.1:0-29879 GCA_024734555.1 Trochalopteron elliotii
ATTTCTGACTTGGAGCCTCTCACTAGTTTTGCTTTCAAACCATCACACCATGGTTCCCGGCTGCAGAGTACAGCACGTTCTTCGCATCTGGTCCTGTCCTGACTGGGACAAGGGCTACTGCATGAGCGATCACCTGCTTGATCTGGGCAAAGGCTTGCTGCTGTTTGGGGCCCCAGTGGAAATCGTTCTTCTTGTGGGTAACCAGGTAGAGAGGGCTCACAATCTGGCTATACTCAGGGATATGCATTTTCCAAAAGCCTATGGCGCCTAGGAAAGCTTGTGTCTCCTTCTTGCTGGTTGGTGGAGACATTGCTGTAATCTTGTTGATGACATCAGTAGGAATCTGACGCCGTCCATCTTGCCACTTTACTCCTAAGAACTGGATCTCACGGGCTGGTCCCTTAACTTTACTCTTCTTGATAGTGAAACCGGCTTCCAGGAGGATCTGGATGATTTCTTTTCCTTTCTCAAACACTTCTGCTGCTGTGTTCCCCCACACAATGATGTCATCAATATACTGTACGTCTTCTGGAGCCTCACCCTTTTCCAGTGCAGCCTGGATCAGTCCATGGCAGATGGTGGGACTGTGCTTCCACCCCTGGGGCAGTTGGTGCCAGATGTATTGCACTCCCCTCCATGTGAAGGCAAACTGAGGCCTGCACTCTGCTGCCAGAGGAATGGAGAAAAATGCATTGGCAATGTCAACAGTGGCATACCACTTTGCTGCCTTGGACTCAAGCTGGAGCTCCAACATGTCTGGCACAGCAGCGCTCAGCAGTGGAGTCACTTCATTCAATGCACGATAGTCCACAGTCAGTCTCTATTCTCCTTCAGATTTACGCATAGGCCAAATGGGGCTGTTGAAGGGTGAGTGGGTTTTGCTGACCACCCCTTGACTCTCTAGCTCACGGATCATCTTATGGATGGGAATCACGGCATCTCGAGTTGTTCTGTACTGTCGGCAGTGCACTATTGAAGTGGTAATTGGTACCTGCTGCTCTTCCCCCTTCAGAAGTCCTACTGCAGATGGGTTCTCTGATAGTCCAGGCAAGGTGTTCAATTGCTGGATGGCCTCTGTCACTACAGCTGCTATCCCAAATGCCCATTTGAGTCCCTTAGGGTCTTTGAAATACCCACTCCGAAGGTAGTCTACGCCCAAAATGCATGGGGCCTCTGGGCCAGTTGCAATAGGGTGTTTCTTCCACTCATTTCTAGTCAGGCTCACATCTGCTTCCACCAAAGTAAAATAGTATGATCTTCCTGTCACGCCAGTGATCGATTCTGCCCCTATATGTGTTGATGGAATTAATGTGCACTGTGCACCAGTACCGACCAAGGCCTTATATTTTTGTGGTTCAGATGTGCCAGGCCAACGAATCCACACAGTCCAAAAAACACGATTTTCCCTAGCCTCTACCTGGCTAGCGGCAGGGCCCCTCTAAGTCTGGTTTTCCTTCTTTCCTTGGGCATATATTTTAGAGGTTCCTTCAAGGGGGTCGGACATGTCATCATCATCATACTTGGCAGTTCTCCTATGGGCAATTGGAGCTGCTTCCCTTTTGGTGGGACCTCCTCTCTGGGTCTTGCCTTCCTTCAGTTCATGTACCCCTTGTGCCAAAGCAGCAGTAGATTTTCCATCCTATCTCTTCATGTTTTCTCTGCAATCACGCAGGAAGAATCACAGTTCAGCTCGTCGAGTGTACCCTCTCTCCCTATCTGGGGAACGTCTGCGTTGGGTACCAGAACCTCTGATCTGTAGTGCTGAAATTTGGAAGAGGTCCTCTCTAATCTCCTCCCTGAGTTTCTTGTGATTCTCCTCTATCTTATCTTCTAGTTTCTGTAGACGTGTTTCCACAGCTGCAATTCTGGCATGTGTTGGGCCATGCACGGCATCTGCATATGCTCGCAGCTTCTTCGCTATATCAAGCACCGTCTCCGCCATGTCCTCCCGCTTCATTATTGCTAAAGCAGAGGAGTATTCTTGTGGTCCAAGCCGTATAAGTTTTTGCCTCGTCACAGATATACATAGTACCAAGTCTGGGTTCCTAGTGTCCATGCCACCTGAGAAGACAATCTCTGCTACTGCTATTTCTCTCAAGCGTTGAATTTCTTGTTCTATGGCTTTTCACTGGGTTTGCTGCATATAGAGATCATCTACACACAGATGTCTTTCTGCTACACTTCCTGGGACCTGCACCCAGAGACTGTGAGGATTAGCCTCTCTCATCATCTCTTGGTCAAAGACTGGATCAAGTGATAGGGATCCCAAATGCTTCGCTTCAGTGCCATCCAGAATTGTAGCCTGGCCTGCAGTATCCCAAAGACGGACTAACCAACTAATTATAGATTCATCAGGTTGTTGCCTGTAATCCTTTCTTAGGCCCCGAAGGTTCTTCAGGGAAAAGGAATCAATATTGACTTCTGATCTTGTGCCAGATGCTTTGCCTTCTGATTTTGGTGAAGGTCCTTCTAGTGGGTCATCATTGTCCACTGATCGATCAGTTTTCTGTCAGTGCTTCTTTGCCCCAGCGACTGCCAGGGGCTTAGGCTCACTGTCTGGTTTATCTCCCGACTTCATAACTGTGGTGTTGGCTGCTGCCTGAGTGACTGTGGTAGCTGTTGATTTGCATCCCTGCCTCCCTGTCTCTGTCGGCTGCCCTACATTATCTAGCAGGGTGCGATAAGCATATGCCAGAGCCCAGCTTACTGCAATGATGTTTTCCCCCTTAGAGGCATCATGGTACTTCTCTTTCAGGTATTTCCTCACCTTGGCTGGATTCTGAATTTGTTCACGTGGGAAATCTCAGGCTATATGGTCAGAAAACTCCTACAGGAGTTGGCCCATATTCTCCCATTCTCCACACCACTCAGGATTTCCTATGCTTGGGTCTACTCCTGGGTCAAGGGTTTCATCAGCCCCTCGAGAAATCTCAGCCCTCATTCTAGAGAAGCTGCAGACTGTATAGAGGAAGCTTATCAGATTAAATACCAGAAAGATGGTCTCTTTAACACTTAGGGGAAACTGAACATTATCCAATAGTGATGTAACAGATTTAGAGGAGAAGGAAACGAAAGTCTGCAATGCTTCATCCCCTGCTCCTCCTCCAACAAACAGGGTGAATAACCATAACCATGAACCATACATACCAGGAATAGATTCCAGCACCTTTATAAACTTCCTACAAATCATTATCACCAAGCCAAGGCCAATAGCTACTCTAATCTGTGTCCCTCTGCTGTAAAAACTATGTATTAGGGACAATACGGGAGCTATTTCTGGAAATGAAAATAAACCTAAGGACCACAGAGGTATTAAGACCTCAAAGAAGCCTAACGACCCGAAACACATTAAGGCCCCCACCCCAAGAGACATGAATTCAAACAACATAACTACTGAGTGCCTTATACCAATACAGAGTTCTTGCAGCCAACAATACAATCAGTACAGGTTTTTTTCTACTTTTTCATGCCCCACGTTGGGCGACAAAAAGTTGCAGTGGTTTAGGGCAAATCTGGGAGGAAACTTCTTAAGGGGTACTCCCTCCCCTCCCCCCTAACTGGTTGGAAAAAGAAACCTCCTCAGAGAGAAGTGGAAAGAACCCTGTTTATTAAACGGGCAAAGCACTCCCTGGCACAATAAATTGAACAATACCCGATGATAAGAACTTCATGCCGCTCTGGAGAGATGACAGATTTAGGAAAGAAGTCTGTTCTGTCGGTGATTGCTTTGTGTCAGTTTCTCTGGGGCTGGGGAGCGTTGCTGCTCAGATCTTGGTGGGTTCCAGATGCAAGCCCCTACGGCGCTCCCCGGGGTCCTCAGTCCAGAGAGATTTTTAACAGTTCCAAGGGAAGGTGAAAAAAGGAAAAAAAAACAGGAGAGAAAAAAAAAAAAAAAAAAAAAAGAAAAAAACTAGGAGGAGAAGGAAAAAAAGAAAGCGAAGCTTCTCCCCTCTGCTAGCTAGACACTAACTAACTAACTACTGAAATAAAAAACTCTCCATGTGTGTTGAATTCGACTCTCAAGACCAGCCGGAGGAGGACAGTTTCTAAAAAACAAACTGTGCGCCTCTGCCCTCCCCCAGCTCCCAGAACCAAGAGACAATTGGGATACAAACATGTCACCCCAGGACAAACTGTTACAGTTCTGCCTGCTTTATCTTGGCTGAGGTTGGGATCACAGATACGGGAAATGTAGAATTGAGTTTGGTCTTGGTTGTTTATTCTATTTTATTTATTTACAGTATTTACAGCATGAGCTCTAATTTGTCAGTTAAAGAAATGAGGCAAAATGGAGACCTTCTAACTTTTACTAAGGCTATTTAAGAGATAATTACCCAATGCTAAAGTGACACCTATATTATTTATGTTTTTGACTTAATAACGACCATTCGAGGTTCGCAATGCAGACATCTTTCACCCAATTAGAGAAAGCCACCCAGATTCATGGAGAAGACGGAAGAAGGTGAAGAAGAAGAACTGAGACAACACTCTGAATTCTATATCTTGGCCTACACATATTGCTATATACCAAAACCCCAATCCTAAATTTCTACTCTGTGAGATCACACAACACCACTCTAACTACACACCCACAGCTCCTGTGCTATCACACAATCTCGGAAGCCTGTTCCAAGGCCTCAAATCAAATGTGGTGCCTGCCCAAGGGTCAGCACCCCTCAGCCCAGAAAGCCTGAAATTTTCAGCCTCTAGAGTTTCAACATATAACTATACAATAATAGTCTGTAGACCTTCAAATATATATGAAGAATATTTGTCCTGGTTTAGGGCAAATTTGGGAGGAAACCTCTGAATGGGGGTCCCTCTGGGAAGCAAACCCAAACAGCCCCTCCCCCAATTGGTCCAGAAAAAAAATCTCCTTAGAGAAAAGTGGAAAAATGCATTTATTTAACAAACAAAGTGCCCACAAGCATAAAAAAGTAATAACATGAAACAATAAAACCTCTCGTAGTTCTGAGGTGAGATGGCAAACTCAGAAAATCCTTGCGGGTGTAGCTCAGCTCGCCCAGTCTCTTATCAGTCCCTCTGGTGCTGGAAAATGATGTCCTGGGACCCAGTGGGATGCAGGTGCATGCTCCCAGTGCTCCTCTGGGTTTTTCAGTCCAGATCAGGTTTAAACAGTCCCAAGAAAAAGGAAAAAAAACAGTCCAGGGAACTTCTCTTCTTCCGCTAGCTAAACTAACTAAAAGCAAAAAAGATTTCTGTCCCACTGTCTGTCCATGCTGCAGACAACACAGTCCAGGAGCTGGAATGCGGAGTCAGAGCAGTTTCTCAAAACATACTCGGCGCTTCTCCCTGCTTCGCTCTCAGAACCAGTCTTAAAGGTACAAAACACAATCTCCAACATAAACAGAACAGACGATGGGGGATACAAGCATCATAAAGTCACCCTAGGACAAATATACAAAGCAAAAATCATTTTCACCTCAAAGAGGGTGCCTACCATCTTGTCTTTGTCAGGGAAAGCCATGTGGCACTAGGTGCAGGAATGGCCACCATCTTTTCTTTGTCCGAGGGAGCCATGTGGACACAACATATGGGGAGTGTGTACCATCCTATTTTTGTCTCGGCAGCCACGTGGAACTAAGTCGAGATGGTAAACACCTTTTGTGTATAAAGCACCTTCTCTTTTTGTATACTTTTGCTATTAATGCTGCTGCTGTTACTGTGTGTTTCTTATTCCATTGCTGTTTGCTTTCAGTAAATTGTTATCGTAACCTATAGTCTCACCTGAGGGAGTGGGGGCAAAGGAAGTGGCTTATTTGGAGTTTAGTTTCTGGCTAGTGTGAAATCACCACAGCATTATAGTAAAGTAATAGTGTCTTCAAGAGACTGTTGTACATGATTAGTTCTGCAGTTTTTGTACAGGTTTTTTTTTCCTGAAAAGTAGCTGTAAGACTCAAGATGTATATACTCTGTCAGCTTGAGTAGACATTATGTCTTAGATGTAAATAAAAAATATGCTAAGGCATCCCGTACAAAAAATTTTGACAACTAGGAATTGTGTATTTAAGGCAATTCAAATCAAGGTTTGCAATAAGTTTTAAGTTTGTATTGCAGTAAGAAAAAAATTGGTTTAATTTTGTGCTACTCGGTAAGGAAGACAGGATTATCTTTGCCTTAAATGTTGAACAATCTGTCCTACTTTTCTTAAATGTCACAGGAGTCTAATACCAAATTAGTGATGATGGAATGAGATGTGAGGGAGCTAAAGAAAGAAACAGGTTTTTTGCTGTCACTATCACCATTTGCTGCTTCTCTACCCACTTTTAACTGGCAGTAGTTCTGTGTATGATAGAGCTGAGTCTCAAGAGGTTTAAAGATGATTTCACCTGAATTTTAGCATTAACAAATCTCACCAATTTTATACAGTGCACTGTGTAAAAATGTTTTTCATCTACAGGTTTCTGAATGATACCTTACACATAAATAGCACTCTAAATTTTTTTTCTTTGTGTCATAATGGAAATCCAGTGAAGGAACAGAAGCATGGAAAGTAAAATTAAGGGTTGAAGTGAAGCAAACTTTTGTAGCATTGGTTCTGAAAAGAAACATCCTTTGCGTTCAAATTCTGTCACATGACCAAGCTTCACACATCAAAAAAAGTACACACAATATTTGCCACTCTTGACAAACTCATTTTAATTTAGGAAAAATGTTTAGTATTTGAAAAATCACACTTTGCTTAAAGTTGTTTCAAACTGGGCTGCAAGAGGTGCCGGTTTGCATGTGGTTTGCTTTTAAATGAGTTACATATTCTGAAATGAAGTCACCTTTTTCTCAGTACTTTCTTTTCAAATCTGCTGAGAAATTCTTGCTATTGGCCTTTTTTAAGAATTAATTTATTAGGAAAACAAGTCATTGCTGTGTTTTTGAATGTTTATTTCTCTCTGGGCCAGTATTTGTCACATTCTGCCTTTCCTTCTGTATTGGGTTTTATGGCCAACCTTTGGTAGTGGGGACGCTACAGGGATGGCTTCTGTGAGAAACTGCTGGAAGCTTCCTCCATGTCCAGAGACAATGCCAGGTGGCTCCAAGATGGATGTGCCTCTGGTCAAGTCTGGGCTAATTAGAAATGGTGGCAACACCTCTGTGATTACATATTTAAGAAGAAAAATAAGGTTATTGCACAGTTGCAATTGCGGCCAGAGAAGAGTGAGATGAGAACATGTGAGAGGAACAACTATGCAGACAACCAGGTCAGTGGAGAAGAAGGGGCAGAAGGTGCTCCAGGCACCGGATCTGAGATTCCTTTGCAGCCCATGGTGAAGACCATGGTGAAGCAGCTGTGCCTCTGCAGCCCATGGAGGGCATGGAGGAGCAGAGATCCACCTGCAGCCTTTTGAGGAGACCCATGCTGTAGCAGATGGATGCCTGAGAGGAGGTTGTGAACCCGTGGGATGCCTGTGCTGGAGCAGGGTCCTGACAGGGACCTGCAGACCCATGGAGAGAGGAGCCCACATTGGAGTAGTGTCGCAAGCGGGGAAGACGGAGAGACGACACGACATCGAAATCGATGTGGCAGAGAGAGAGCTTTTAATGGCATGCACTGCTCTTATATAGGCTATTCAAAAGACTCCGTGTTCAAGCTTGATTGGCTATGATTTGGTTACCACCCAGATCACTGGCCAATAGCTACCTGCTTACATTTTCATCAGGGATAGGCTGGCATCTGCTCTCTGCAGCCAAATCCCTCCTCTCATAGTTCCCCCTTTCTGTTTTCAAAATATAAAAGACGTGTTTATCATCTCTCTGTGGGGCCCCTTGCAGAAAGGACAACAAACACGGCACAAGGAGAATTAAATTCTTCACTAAACTCGACAAACCTAATTTTTCTAGCTATTGGTGTGTCCCATCAAAATTTTTACAATCATGTCCAGGAGCTATCAAAGGCACAATTTTACTGTGTGGCATGCCGCAGGCTAATTACTTACAACTTACAAATTACAACTTACAACTTCAACATTACAAACAAATCAACTTAAAAACTATCAGAAGTAACATTTAAAACTATCAGAGGTAGCATTTCCTTTTGCTAGTTAATGTCCTTAAAGTGTCCAACTCTATAGGTCCAGGTGAAATCACAGGTGAGTTGTCATTCCAAAGGTCTCAGATTTCCATCCGGCTGGTGCAGAGGGTTGTTCTGGTCACTGTTCTATGGTGTCTGCTGTGGGGCCGTGTCACAGTACAGTTAGTCTGTAGCTGAACAAGATAAATCTGGCCATAACAAATACAATTTGGCTGACCTGGCTCATTCTAGAAAAGAGGTAAAACTAGTCCCTGGGTGAACAATGATAGGACAGATTTGAACTCAAACAGGGACCCTCAGCCAACCCTGGTCAATCCTAGATGCATAAACACCACCGGCCAGAGATCTGGGCAGAGAGAGAGTTGAACCAATCAGCTGTCTAGACCAGGGAAATTCAAACCCCCTTAAAAAGGGCAACCATAATAAACTCAGGGCTGTTTGCTGAGGACGCTTGGTGTGTTGGTGTCGTCTGTGTCTCTGACCAATGACCCCACAAAAAAGGGCCCTCAGGGAAGCATTGTTGGTTGCAGTCCAGAGACGAGCCTAGAGTAGGTCTGTCTTAGGTTGCAATGCAAGATGTAACCAAAAGTATGTATTCTATTACCATCTGTTAAAACCAGGTGGGGCAGTGTTTCTTTATCTCTTCCATGACCCAGCCCTCATAACTCCGGGGATCTTCTGTTAATAGGCCAACGGTTAAAACCAAGTGGGGCAATGTTCTTTATCGCTTCCATGACCCATCCCCCATCCAGGGGGATATCTTCTGTTAATGGGCCATTGAGTCTCACTGCATGACTGATAAAATTACATTATCCCATTGTGACATGCTCCACCCAAGGGGAGGAGCACAGCATTCCTACCTGGATAAAAATCTGAGAGTCAGAACACCAGGGCAGCCTGTTTCCTTTGGATTCCCAGAAGACCAGACCCATCTCACCACCACTAGACCTACAAAGGAAAAACTACACCCTTCTACAACATCATTGCTTCAACAGAACCACATCTGTCACTCCAGGGAAACTGCAGCCATGATTTAATTAGACTGCTACCAACACCCTGACCAACAGGGTGTCAAGTTGTATTCTGACTCTGTCAGTGTTTTCTTTTTGTTTGGGGTATTTTGTGCTACTACAATTTTATTTATATTTTCCTAGTAAAGAACTGTTATTCTGATTTCCATATCTTTGCCTGAGAGCCCCTTAATTTCAAAATTATAATAATTTGGAAGGAGGGGGTTTACATTATCAAGAGAGGCTCCTGCATTCCTTAGCAGACACCTGTCTTTCCAAACCAAGATAAGGTCACACACTGAGCAGGTACCCATCTGTCTTGGGGTGACATGATGTTTGTATCCCAATCATCTGATAAGCCTGGGAGCTGGGGGGAGGGGAGAGGCAAGCAGTTTGTTTTTAGAAACTGTCCTCCCCCGTCTGGCCTTGAGAGTCGAATTCAACACACAAGGAGAGTTTTTTTCCTCCAGTAGTTAGTTAGCTAGCGTAGATAGCAGCAGGAGGAGATGCTTTGCTTTCTTTTTTTCCTTCTCCTCCTGTTTTTTTTCTTTTTTTGTTTCCTGTTTTTTTTTTCCCTTTTTTCGCCTTTCTTTGGAACTGTTAAAAATCTCTCTGGACTGAAGACCCGGGGGAGCGCTGTGGGGGCTTGCATCTGGAACCCACCAAGACCTGCGCAGCAACGCTCCCCAGCACCAGAGGCTCTGAGACAGAACAACCACCTACAGGACGGACTTCTTTCCTAAATCTGTCATCTCTCCACAGCGGCATCATCTGGTATTGTTAAATTTATTGTGCCAGGGAGTGCTTTGCCTGTTTAATAAACAGGGTTCTTTCCACTTCTCTCTGAGGAGGTTTTGTTTTTTTTTCCGAACCGGTTGGGGGGAGGGGAGGGAGTGCCCCCTTAAGGAGGTTTCCTCCCAGGTTTGCCCTAAACCAGGACACCATCTAATACCGGCATCTGTGGAAATGTGTGCATACCCGCACCCCCAAGTGACTGGGTCCCAAGGGCCTTCCCATTTGCTAGTAATGAGGTCCTGTACCAATACCTTCGGTTTAGGTTACTGGATGTCACTAGAGGACTGTAATGACAAGAAATCATTTAAGATGACAGGGTTTTGGGATTTTTGCAATATTGTTAGATTGTTTAAAGTGTACAGGGCTTTGGCCACCCTACTCTGCAGGGTCTCACCACACATCCCCTTGTACTGTTTTTCAAGGACACCCTTTAAAGTGCCATGTGCATGTTCAACAACTGCTTGTCCTGTAGGGGAATGAGGAATACCTGTGTGGTGTGATACATCCCAGAGCTGTAAAAACTGTTGAGTGTTCTGTAATATCTATGCAGGACCACTATCAGTTTTTTATAGTGTAAGGGATGCCTAGGGCAGCAAAAGCTAGTCACCAATGTGATGGCATCACGACTTCTTTCTCCAGTGTGAACTGAGGCCCATATGGAAGATTAAAAAGTGTGTATTGAAACGTGAACATATTTTAAGTGACTGAATTCTGAAATGCGTGACATCTGTTTGCCAAAATTGTAAGTCTTGCAGACCACAGGGGTTAACTGCCATTTGTAGTGGTGCAGTGTGGCCTTGACAATCAGCACAAGTGTTAACAATATTGTGTGCCTCTGTATTTGTCAACAAGAATTGTCATTGTAGAGCTCGAACACTAGTGGTTTTAGTTCACCTATTTTCGATTTCCTGGCAAATGCACCAATTTCTGTGATGGTTTGAGTGCCCACTAGAATTATTTACTCTTTTTCTGTTGTGAGATAGGATTAGGAGAAAAAGCAAAGAAGGCTCAAAACTTAAAGGGTATAAAGAAAGCTTTATTAATAAACTTACAAAAGAGAAAAAAAATAATAAAAATAAGAATAAAACCTTCAAAACACTTGTCTTCCTCCACAAGCTTCTTTTCTTTCTCCCTGACAATGTGTAGAGACAAAACGTAGAACTTAAGTCAGTTTACCACCTCTAAAATAGTCTTTCATCAGTTTGTTTAGAGAAAGAAGTCTCTTTTTCCATGCCATGGAAGCTTCTCCACAAGAAGCTAGTTCTCTTACAGCTTCAATTCTCACAAGTGGCAGCTGCCCAGGAATCTGCATTTGCGAAGTCCCTCCCATATCACGCAGCCTTCCCACAGCTGCATTATGGGCCATATAAACTGATGGGGTACTATTTTAAGGATGCGCGATTCAAAGGCAAAGGTTCTTATAATGTTTTTTTAGATCATCTTCACCTCTAAGAACAGAGATCTTCTTTCCCTGGAGCAGGTCTTCATCTCATCTCTCCCTCTGTCTGTTCAAACTTTCCATGGGATCACAGGTATTTCAACATTTACTCAACTCAACACAAATGCCTTTGCTTATGTCTGCAAGGGGTCTTGGCAGAGGTGACTGGAGATGTTTATAGTAGAGATGGGGCTTCCCTGCCTTCCTCTGACAGGCAGCCACTGGGGGCCCGGCCCAGCCCTGCAGGCCATGAGGCTTAGCAGCAGGATGTTAACAGCTGCTTGGGCCCGATCTGGCTGGGATGGGGCCTTATCCCCTCCCCCTGCCCAGCAGCCGCCGGGCCTGGCCCTGCCAGGGCCAGACGGCAACAGGGCCTGGCCAGGGCATGCCATGCCCAGGGGCCACACAGCAGAGTGGGGTCAACCCTGCCGACACCCAATTACCTCTTCCCAGGCTGGAAGAAAAGAGAACTTCCCGGGGTTTTTCGAAGTTTTTAATATGTGTATTCCTAGAGGCGTGTCAACTTTCTACTGGTTTAACCAGATGTTAATATTCAAACCTAGTCACTGATTGGTTTAATCACAGCTTTTCTTAGAAAAATCATTTCTGTAGGTGTCTTCCTTTCCTCACCAAATGTCAATAAATGCAAAACCAGCACAAACACCTTGGTGGACAAAGGCATGTGATGCTCTTGCTTGTGCTAGCATATCTGGGTGTGGCGCTGTCCAGGCAGGGCTGGCTAATCAGCCTGAGCATTACCATCTCCAATAAAGCCTGGCAAGTTTGTATGACTCTGAATATGCAAAATGTATTAAGGACATGTTCTGGCTTGGATTGTGTGCCATAAAGTTTTTAGCAATTCAAATAATACAGCATTATCAATTTCTTTTAGCAGTGCTTGGTCCAATCTTTGTGTGATGTCTACAACATAGGCAGAATCGGTCACAATATTTAAAGGAACATGTGGAAAACATTGAAAAGCCATGGCTACAGCACGTAATTCAAGTAGCTGAGGTGATCCACTATCGTGACCTTCCGGTGTCTGTCAACCATTATCATCTTTCCAGGTCATGATGGCTTTTACTGTTTTTCCAGACCCATCAGTGAAAACTGTGAGACCTTTCAAGGGTGTGCACTGGTTTAGTGGTTTCAGGGATAACACAGTGGTCTTGCTTAATCGCAACAATTTGTGGCAGGGTAAATGATAGGTAATTTGCCCTGTATAGTTTTGTAAAGCACTTTGTAGTGGTGTGCTATTTGGAAAGCATCATTCAAAATATTCCAGTTGTACTGGTATAACAATTTTTGAGGGGTCTCTAGCATTTAGCTGCAAACACCTTAGATAGCATTTGATAACTAACTGTGCAAGCAGTTCAAAAACAGTAGGTGCTGTCTTTTTAGGTTGGGGGGGGAAAGATCCATTCTAAAATGTGTAGTGGTGTTGGAACCCTGGAAGCTGAGAATTTTAGGCTTTCTGTGTTAACAAGCACTGACCCTCAAGAAAGCACATTTGACCTGAGGCCATGGAATAGGCTTCCAAAGTTGAGTGATAGCACTGGGATTATGAGTGTGTAGTTGAATAGAAGTGTGTAATATCACAGGGTGGAAAAACTTAGATTTCAAGGTTTTAGTATATTGTAATTTATATAAAGCAAGATGGAGGATTTAGGGTGTAGGCTAAATTCTTCTTCTTTCACCTTCTTCATGGGTTTGGGTGGTGTATTGTAATTGGGTGAAAAAATCCACATTGTGGACCATGGGTGTTTGGTTATTGGGTTAAAAGTAAAAATAATATAGATGTCATAATTGGTCAATTAGTGCTTAAAAGACCTTGGAAAGAGTTAGAGACGGAGCCATTTTTCACCTTGTTAGCTAGAACTCACGACTTGTGAGACTGTACTATAGATAAGAATTAATAAACAACTGAGTCCAAACACAAAACCTGCATCTCCCAAGAATTTAATCCCGACTCTAATAGAAGAAAAGAAGATAAAAACCTCACATTTTAATGGTACCTCCTTGTGAGGACACCTGTTAAAATGTTAGAGCTTGGACCTCCCTGAAGAAAAAAAGAGATAACCAAAGCAGCTGGAAGCTGGAAGGAAAAAAAAATCCCCAGGGAAAAGAAAAAAAAAAGAAAACAGAGCTCGGATCTCCCTAGAGGCTGGTGAAAGGTCGAACCAGAAGTCGTGGCTGCTGGTCACTCACGCAACAAGGGAACCATGGAGAGAAACCGACGGCTGGAGTCAGGTACGTGTTGCATTCTTCAGGACTAATCTGATATAATAATGGGAAATGTTATGTCCAGATCGCAGAGGGACGCAGTAGACTTGCTAGAATCTATGGTCAAAGAACACCCTATGACTGTCCCAAGGGACCAACTAAAAGAGCTCTTATGCTGGGCCCATGAGCAGTTCCTGAATGCAGATGTAGAGGCTCTTTTTAACCCCTTTATATGGGATTCTGTCAGTCTAAGACTATAACTCAGCTACTCTCAAAAATACAACAGCAGCAAAACTTCTCCCTGCATGCAGGGTGGATTATGAAGTTATAGCCAACAGAAGCAATGCACAAAACCATCACAGTGAGATTCAGTCCGTGCAGTTGGAAGTGTAAAAAGCAGAGGAAGGAGGGGTATCCCCCTCTCCTTCAGTCCTGGCAGTGTCGGTAGAGTCAGCAGCTCTTAGATCGCTGACGGCAACATAGCCAGAGGTGGGGACAATCCCGGTTAACAAGGGACACCCTGACCCCGCGGAGGCGCTCCCTAAAGACCCCCTGAATCACGGGGGACCAGTCCGGGACTCAATGGACCTGTGCATGCGTAAAAATCGGCATTTATGCAAACTTCGCAAGTTACAGCAATGGCGCAGCCAGTAACCGCACAGATCCCATTAGATACGCCAGTTGCGCAATCAGCGCCAACAGCGCAAAACACCCTAATGTGATATATGTTCTAAAATAAATTAGTGTATCCAGTACGTTATATGTTATAACCTAAAACTGTGCTGCAAGTTCTGATTTCCAAAAATTGCGAAAGGCCTCTCCGACTACCGAGGCACATTTGCAACTGTAAAAGCTCTCAAATAATAGCAGGGCGAAACCAAGATTTACAACAGAAAGGACCGGGCTGAGCACAAGATGGCTCATTCATCATGGGTGGACCCACCACTTCTCAGATGATCAACTCCTGATACGGATCTAGGTGGAGGGAACCCGGAGATTGAACGGATCGGCATCCTATAATGCCCAGTTCCAGGAACCCAATTCAGAACCTCGACCATGCCAGGAAAATCTTTCAAAACCAAACAGTGAAAGAAAGAAGTACATGAATATGCACACTGGACAAAGGCTCACAATGAACTTGCCTCAGGGCAGAAAAACTGTATAAAAATCTGTACCCCGAAACCCGGAGTTTGTGGACGGAGAAGGGTCAGCCCCATTGAGGCTGTCCCTGCGTTCACCCAACCTCGATCGATGTTGCATCCTTTTATTGTGGTTGATTCAAATTGATTTCGAACGGCAAAATAAAAAACATGGACTCGGAAGTTACAAACGGTGGCTCTCTGGTATCGAGAGCTGCGGTGTGGGGCTACGCCCAGCTACCCACTCTCAAACACCAGCAGAGGCCTCGGGCACAGCGCTGCGGTTCCCAGGTCCCTGGGTGTCCCCAACAATTTCGGCAATGCCAATAACCACCCGCTTCAGTCACTCAGTCACATACCATGGTGCGATTCCACGAGAATTCCTACGAGACCTGTTATTTCAGCTAAGAGACTGTGCATAAGAGCTTTGTATCCCAGAAAATGGTGGCACACTGCAGGCTTCTGCTGTACAACAAAATGGTGGCGCCCTATGAACTTCCGTAAACAATGCCTACATACTTCCGCTGACGCCATTTTGTGAGCAAGAAGACGTTCAACCTCCTGCTGCAGCGCCACCTCTGACCGCTTCTATTATTGCACCCTCTAATACTTAAAATATACAACAACTAACTTGCAGTCTAATCCATAACGACAAAACAATCAAAGTTACAGGTTTCCTGGATTCAGGAACGGCGATATGGAAGCCACCGGGTGTCTACAAAGCAGTCTTTTTAGATATTATTTAATTTTAAAATTATCTTAGATTTTGTTAAAATATGTTTATCTAATTTGCAAAGTTTAGTTATTTTTTCTTAGAAATAAGATGGCTTTGACTGAAACAGTTGTGATGAAACACTGATAAAACCTTGTTTGTGGATGGAAGAGGATATAATTTTCTGGACCCTTGATTCCATAAATAGTTTTTTTTTTATTTGCTACAATCTCTGCTGTTTTATCTTACATAGATAACACAGAAGAGTCAGTAATTATTTTACATTGTGGTTGTTATTGGTTGTAAGCTGGTTTAGTGGCTTTTTGTGTTTTATCTCAAGGTTATAAGTACATGATAGTTTAGAAAGGTGTTATCTCAAATTCCTTAGATGATTAGTGCTGATATATTGATTATATGATGCGAATTTGTTAATTTTCTATATTTATAGCTGACTTTTTATATGCTTTAACATATTTTTCTAATTATCCAAAAGACGCGTGTCATTTCAAGATCCTTCTTTTTATTTTCTAGCTGCTTAAGCATTTCACAACTACTATTGTTGAGAGCTTTGTTTTAAAAATGTATTAAGGGACATTACTCTTGTATAAAGCCAGGGCCCTGGCCACTCCTTGACTTTAACTAGATGGGCTATTTTGCCAATAAACCCAGATGTTTTCTGCATCAAAACTTAATGCAAGTCACTTTGACTTGACAATTTGACCTTATAAATATGACAGCTGGAGCAACTTTTGGAGTGAACCTGAGAACCTTGCCCAGGAAAGGATATCCAGGTCCTTACTGGAAAGAGGTTTGTCAGCTGTTTGCAGAATCTGGGGTGATGGTACAGTATTTTAGTGATTGATAATCATCTAACTTCCCATGTATTATTATTAATAGTTATTAATTATGCTTGTTATCTGAAATATTCCTAATTGCACCTGAATTTTTCTTGATTACTGTCAGTTCTCAGCAAGAGTCATGCATTTTTTCATCAGAGTACCTTGGAGAGGTTAAATCAGGGTCACCTTTGAGAATATTGAACAGGGATGATAACTGTGGAGTGGTTAACCCTAAATAAGGTCTTACCCGGTGTATGATACCCAAAAGTTTTTGTGCATCATTCAAGGTTTGAATTTTGGTTTAAAATTGAATTGTCTGCATCTGTATCATTTGATCTAATATTTTAACTCACAGGTACTTCCATGGGGGTTGCTGCTGCACCTTTTCTGGTGTGACTTGCAGCCCAAACTCTTGTAGTGGTTGCATCTGTGGACTTTCAATGGGAGGCAGTCCCATGAGTTGAGAAATCCCTGCCCCAAAGCATGGGTCCTGCTGTGACACCTCTGAGTTTTGCAGTCCCTGCTCCTCTGCATAACGTCTCCAGGTGGATTCAAACATCATATATTGCACTGGAGTACAGAGTAGTTTAGCGATTTGCTTCATGTCAAAAGGAGTTAATTCACTGGCAGTTAAAAACCAAAGCATATTTGTAACTGCAGGAGACTCCAGTCCATGTTTAGTAGCCAATTGGCATAGCTTGGAGAGGACTTGCCAATTAAAAAGGATATGTCTATCAGGTGCAGTCCTACTACCTTGCAGGATCGGGAATGCTGCAATTGTCTTGTCCCCTTGCTGCCAGTCCTCCGATGATAGCAAAGGCATGGGCACAGAAATTCAGTTGCCCCCCTCTATATCCCCACTTGCAACCATCCCTTTTACCTCCTTTCAGAAGCTAAGCAGATCATGTATGGGGGTGGTATCCAAAAGGAGCAGGGATGGAGCCAGCACCGGCAGTGCAGCGGAGGCTTCCTCTCAGGGGTCGGCAGAAGGGCGGGAGCTCGGGTTCCCTTTGTGGGGATCTCGCATATCCGTCACCGATATGGGCCCCTCAGGCTGTTCAAGCCTTGGCTGTAGGCACGGTGGTGGGAGGTGCAGGGTTCGGCAGCACGCTGTCGGCACTTCCTGTTTCGGGAGCCGCTTGACTTCCTGGTTCCCATGCATTTCCAGGTTCCAGCACTCTTCCAGGTTCCAGCAGGGAGAGTCCCAGGTGCCATGGTGGGAGTGACACTGGCCGCCATGCAGGCGTTTCTGATGCCAGCAGCTTGGCAATTGCTGCATGGGCTGCATAAATGCGCCTGGCACCAGTGGCAGGGCAGGCTCTGGCCCAGATAGCATGGCACGCTGGCAGTGTGGGGCTAGGGAGCTTGAATAATGGCCACTCCCCCTCTAGCTGCTCCTCCCATGTGGCTGGTGTGGTATCTCTTCTCCCTCAGGCTGTCCTACACTCTCCACAATCTTGGGGATTCAGCATCCGCAGCACATGGCGTTTGCCATTTTACGCGAGCGGCTCTCTCAGCATATGGCGTCTGCCATCTTGGGGTTTTTCGTGAGGTCGCGCCGTGTGCTCTCCACCATCTTGAGCGACCTGCACTGGCTTCTTTGCAGCCGCTTTTGCATTTCTCTCAGATTTTATCAATTTTAACATGTCCATCAATATCCTCTAGGTAGTTAAAACAGCAATTTCATTGCCTCTAGAGGCAGAGTCAAAAATCAATTGGCTGACTTGTTCCCAGGTTTTAACACTAAAAGCAGCATCTGTGGTGATTTCTACACCTTGGCTCTTGCAAAACTGTAGTAAAGTCTCTAGGGCCTCTTCATCATGTTTAACTTCATTTTTACTTAAGATCAGAGTCCAAATACTCACTATAGCTTTGTCTTCTGCTGAAATTTAACCCCTCATGTTCCCAGCAGTGACTTACTCTTTTTATGTTCTCTTCTGGACGATCACAGCTCCTCGGCTGTCAGCAGCTCTCCAGGTGCCATCCTCGCACAGCTCTCAAGGCTGTTTTTCTCTCACAGCTCTGGCCACCTTTCTTTTGCAGCTCTGACTGTATTTTTCCTTACAGCTCTCAGTTGTCCCTCTCTGGTGCTCCATCTCCTTTCCTTTTTGTGACTTAGTTATCACCATGACATCAGGGTACCCAAATGTCCAGTCAGGGGAGATGGAGAGATGACACGACATTGAAATCCATGTGTCAGAGAGAGAGCTTTTAATGGCATGCACTGCTCTTACATAGGCCATTCAACCCAGCTCACTGGCCAATAGCTACCTGCTTACATTTTTGTCAGGGATTGGCTGGCATCCGCTCTCTGTAGCCAAATCTCTCCTCCCATACAGTAGGTTTGCTGGTAGGACTTGTGACCCTGTGGGGGACCGAAGCTGGAGCAGCCTGTCCTTGAAGGACTGATCCTGTGTATGGGAGGGATCCCATGCTGGAGCAGAGGAAGTACTCCTCTCCCTGAGCAGCAGGAGAAACCATGGGTGATGAACTGACCATAATCCTCATTCCCTGTTGTGCTGGTTTAGCACAGAAGTCATGTTTTCCAAAGAAATTATAGCAAAATGTTGACAGCTTGATTCACCAATTAGAAAGTTAGAAATGCCTCTGGACTACACAGGTTAAAAATCAGAGAATCTCAGGAATTTCCCTCTTTGCCATCCAGCCTGCCAGCAGGTAAAGATTGGCCTGGCCTGTTCTGTGCAGCAGGTGGGGCAGGGCCAGGCCCCCTGCCACTCTACCGTGCTGCTGGGGCCGGGCCTGGTCTGGCCCCCCGAGCCCCAGGCAGCTGCTGGAGGGGAAAAGGGAAGGCCGCAGATACTAACATCCAGCTGACTTTAAGGCCTGCCCCGCCACTGGCTGGGCTGAGGGAGATGTCCCCCGGGCCCCCGGGAGCAGCTCTGAGCCCAGGCTGGGCCGGGCCCACACCGATGAGACCAAGGGGTGGGGGGGCATCTATCAGCCTACCTAGCTACTGAGATCCTGGTCACCATGCCTGAGTCCCCCCCCCATCAGCTTGGCTTTGAAATCTAACACCATGAGCCATAGCCTAAGAGGGAGAGACCTGGGCAAGAATTTAACTCTTTCACTGCACAGATGAGACCTGAGGACATTAACCCTCTCCCCAAGTAAGAGGAAAAGCCAGAGTGGGACATGTAAAGAGACAATATGAAGATATCAGTTGGTGAAAGAGTGACATCTTAGATGGAGAAGATGAGAAAATGCTTTGATTTTAGGCTGAAAATCTTTTGTGAGCCATGGTAACAGACTGTAATATGTTAGAATATCCCTTTAAACCGTGGGAAAATATGCATTGGGGAGATGATGAGAGTATTTAAATTGTAGAGATAAGCAAAGGCATTTGCGATGGACTATTGTTACGATTTGGGATGGCTCAAATAACGATACATAGAACTCCGGTTCTTCGGAGGGTGTTATAGCAAGTTTATTGAAAGACAGACTCTTTTATACAGTGTTTCAGTACAATCAATATGATTGGCCATTTAGAGCAACACCTCTTGACTGTTTCTTACAAGTAAACAACAAGTTAGAAAAATACCAGGTGTCAGGAAGAGGATATCTACAAGAATTGTTTTGGGTTCCTCCTCACGATTTCCCAGGCCAGTGTGAGAAAGCACTAAGTTCCCACAGGCTCTTCAGCTGCTGTCTGAAGCATAAAAATATATGTTCTGACCACTGTCAGTTCCCACGTCTCACTCCTTTGTTTTAAGGTGGATGGCAGTATTTGTAATCTCCTGCAGGGCCCTTGCAGGAAGGAGAACAAACACGGCACAAGAGGTCCCTTTAGTAACTTAACAGTTACTAGATAGAACCTCAATAGGACACTGACTTAGAATGGTCAGGTGTAGGAGCATCCGTGGACGGCAGGGAGAGGGAACTCTGCCAACTTGAGACATTCTAGAACATGTGGTTTTATTGCAAGGGTCGTGGGTAAAAAGGGCCTTGCCTTCAGCCACCAGCCTCGGCTGAAGGGAAGTCCCAAAGAGTGGTGGAGAGAGAGAACAAGAGGGTAAGAGGTAAGAGGGGAGAAAGCAAGAGAGCCAGAGAGAGGTGGCAGGGGTTGAAGCGCAGGGGCAAGAGAGCTAGAGAGAGAGCATTAGAGAGGAGAGTCAGAGAGAGTGAGGTCTTTGTTACAATACATTATATCTCCTTTTGTGTTGAATATTCTAATTTACACTAACCAACCAGTACATGACACAAAACCCTATAGAATCTACATATAGCCTATAAGAACTACTACATTACCATACTGTGTTATATTTTAAACTCTAAAAACTACTCTTTAGACTATTCTCTTTTGCTACATTGACCTTTGGATTCCTTAGTCAGCAGAAGGGTATTGTTCAATCAAGAGGGATTCTCCTTCAGCTGGCTAGGCTATTGTTTTCAGGTTATACAGTAACTAAGGCTCAGTATCCTACAACTCAAAGCAAGCTTTCATTTCTATTTCGATTATAGGTTTCATATTTTCAGAATCTTTTGCTAAGCAATCATATTTATAAGGTTTCCCTGATTCATCTTCCCCAACAGTCAGGGAGATTCTCTGGCACAAGCTATTGAATTCTTCGCAATCACATCCATGCACCAACACCAAGTCTTGTTCATTCTTGCAAGGAGACAGTTACTAATTCTAATATAGTAAACAAACATCGTTAGTCTGCTCAAAGAACTGGCAGTCTAACTTGTCAATACTCCCTATTCTAGAAGCAAAAGAAGAAAGAGGATGCTCATTCTCTACTTGTAGAGAGACCATTCGATTAATGATCGGCATCCTGATCATCACTCAAATGTTGTCTGTTGGCCACATTCAGGTTTTGGTGTTGCAAGTCAGGACAAACGCACCTTGCAGGTATCCACCGTACTCCACTATCTGTGGAAAACATATGCATACCCACGACCCCAAGCGATAAGCTCACATGGGCCCTCCCACTTATAGTGGTTAGACTTTCGTTCGAGGCAGGTGCATCTCGCCTGAAGATTGCAACAAAGGAGAGTAATTTGAAATGACAGGATTATTTGAATTTTGTGGCACTACAACATGATTAATCGTATATAGAGCCTTACCCAATTGACTGTACGGGGTTTCTCGAGGCATTCCTCTTCTTTGTTTTTAAAACACGCTTTAAAGTTCCATGAGCGCATTCAACACTGGCTTGACCAGTTGAAGTATGCAGAATGCCAAATTCATGCGACATTCCCCATACACATAAAAACTGCCGTGTCTTCTGCAAGACTTAGGCGAGAGCATTATCAGTTTCACAGAAGAAGGTGTACCTAAGATTGCAAAAACCTGCTTCCAATGGGCAATAGCATCGCAACTCTTTTCTCCGGTATGAGCAAATGCCCACATAGCAGAGGAGGTGTTAATAAACACATGCACATATTTAAATCAGCCAAATTCAGCAATAGGAGTGACATCCATTTGCTAAAGCTGCAAGGCTTTTAGGCCTCTGGGGTTTACTCCTGCTGGTAAAGGTGCAGCAAGTCCATGACAGTAGGCTTAAGAACTGACAATATCATGAGCCTCAGCTGGTGTTAACTGAAATTGCTTCTGCAGAGTATGTGCATTTTGATGGAGAAAATCATGCGACGCTTTGGCCTGTACAGTTTTGTCAGGCTGAGGTGCTACCCATGCAGGGTTAGCTAACCTGCCAGCCCTGGCATTACCTTCTGTGATGAAACCTGGTAAATTAGTATGACTCCAAATGTGAGGGATGTAATATAGATAAATTTTAGACTTGAATTACACACCACAAAGTTTTCAGTAATTGAAACAAAGTTGCATTGTTGACCTCTTTCAGAAGTGAACAATCCAAACATTTGGTTATGTCTGCTACATAAGTAGATTCAATGATCAAACTTGAAGAGATTGCCAGAATGCCATGGCAACAGCCCTCAATTCCACCAATTGGGCCAAGCCTTATTCGTGACCCTCTAGCATTTGCCAGTCAGATTCATCCTTCCAGGTAACAATGGCTTTTCCTGTTTTTCTGAACCGTCAGTAAAAGATGGTGGTCCTTGCACCGGCACCCAGCTATTTTTGGCCCCAATGACAACTTGGTTGATTTTATCAATTTCAATAATTTATGTCTGGGCAGGTGATAAGCAATCTGCCCTGAAAAACTGTAGCACATTGTGTGAAGCAGCACTGTTCACTGTTAACAAGGCTCCATTAAAAGTCTTCCTGCTATATTGGAAGAACAATTTTTGCAGGATCGGCTGCCATTAATTGCAAACACCGTTAACGGCATTTGATGAGGAATTAATTCAAACAACATGGGTGATGGGGTTTTTTTGTTGGTTTTTTTGGGGTTTTTTTTTGATGCAAAGGCATGTGAAAATGTGTGTCAGGGTTGAAAGAACAGCTCATGGCCATGCTATCAGCTGATGAGATGACCTACTTCCCAAAGGAGCAGAAAGTCTACTCTGATAAAGGATGTAAGACTGTACAGGCCAAGTCTTGTATTTCTACTTCGAATCTCCAAAGCACTCTCAGAGCTTTTGGAAATCTCTGTATTTGCAATTACACTTTCTTCCTGTTGCAGGAAGTATGGTGAAAATACCAGAGTGAGCCGTATGGGCTTTGTAGTTGCATATTTTTTGATGGGGCAGAGAGACCCATTGCAGGATGTGCAGGATCAGACCATTGTTCACTGAATTGGCCAATGATACCTGTAGGATGCAAATCCGAATTAATGATGAAAACAGTAATATCAATGGAGAGATTTGCTTGATGGACCTGATTCCCAAAGATCTACATGATCTCAATCACCACAAAGTAAAACCACAGCATTTGGTAACTGCAAGGCACACCAAAGGCACGTGAGATATTACGTGAGGTTAGCAAGTACATCCTTTTAGGAAAATTAAGATAAATAATTTTGCTTTAAAGTCCAAATAATTGAAACTCAGGGAAAAGTCCATCAGCGCCAGGATGTCAATCTTTGGCATCACTGGATGTCTTCTTGAATCCTGAAACGGGGAATAACTTGAAGAAAGTTAGTGGAAACATAGTACCATGATGCTGACAGAGGGCTTTTGTTGTCAAATTGTCTGTATAATTTTCAGACATATAATTGTCTCTTTTGCAGTCACTCTTCTGCTGTTGTTCTGGCCACAAAGGCTATGTAATGTGTCCCTTTTCACTCCTCGAAGGTGATGGATGTCTGATGTGACTGCTTGAACTTGCTGATGATAAAACACAGGGATATCTTCTCAAGTTAATAACTTGTCAGACTTTACTGTTATTAGTAAATCAAAATTTTTGGTTCGATAATTCATTTCCCAAATTTCTAATATAAAGTTGTATTATTCAAATTTATGTGTTGTCCATAAATTCCATGAGCCCAGAAACTGAAAACAGCTGAACAGTTGTAGTGGTTTTGGTTTGAATCCTGGGTTTCCTGGCTAATGCACTAATTAATGTTGTGGTTTAGGTTTGATAATGGGGAGACAGGATTTTGGGAGAAAAAGGTGAAACAGGCTCAACTTAAAAGTAAACAGTTTATTAACACACAGTAAGGAAAAAAAGAAAAGGAAAAGAAAATGAAACTTTCAAAAACCCTTCTCTCCCCACAAGTGTTCACTTTCTTACAAACAACATAGAGACAAAACCTGTGACATTTAGTCAGTTTTACCATTTAAATATAGTCTTTCATCAATCCTTCAGGAGAGGAGTCTCTTGTTTACTATGGAATTTCCCCAATGACAACCTAGAAAAGTTCTCTTGTGGGTCGGAACTCTCACAGAAACAGCCACCTGGGGAAACCTGCTTCTATGTGGTCTCCTCTTATTAGCAGTTTCCCAAGCTGCTCATGGGTTATGGAACTCAGGCATCTAGGGTGCCACTTATTAAAGATAAGCAACTTTAAGGCAAAGGATTTTTCATCTCAAGGAACAGAGATGTCTTCTCACTTCTTTCACTGGTGCAGGAGTTTCTCATCTCTTTCTCTCTTTGTTCAGGCATCTCATGGTGTAAAAAACGAGGTTTAAAAACAACTCTTAAAAGTTAAATGTATAAAGTTAGAAAGTATTAGTTATATTAGTTATAGAATTGTAAAGTTAAATGTTAGAAACTGTTTGTACTCATTTTGTAGTATATCTTCATGGCCTGTCAGGCAAGAATGTCGTTTCCATGGCAACGTAAGACTCCTACATCTCTCCACCCTGCCTGGTTATCTCACCCCCCCCCCCGCCCCCGTCTCCTACTCTAACACCCCTTATGGTAATTAAAGATCCCAGGATGCAACGCCTCAGGAAAATCGGGACAACTTCCAAAACAAACAGTAATTAAGACTCTTTAACAACAACTTAAAACAAAAAGAATAATAACAATAAAGACTGAAGAGTACAGGCCAATTGATGCCAGGACCTTTTGATCTTGCCATGACCAGAAGAGCAATCTGAACATCCGACTCATCAGTGGAAATCACATTGGACTGGAATTGTTGGGAGCATGCTCCCGTGAGGGGGGAGGCTAATTCCCCACTCAGCTGTGTGCAGCAGCAGAGTGTCCAGCCCTCCCCGCTCCTTCTCAGCACTACAGTGGAGGCCACCCCACCCCCCTAGGCGCCTGTTTCTAAAAGAGCTAATATTTTAATAAAGGCATTTAAAGGAAGAAACATGGTCTCTTGCCATTTTTCTCATAGGACATTCATAAATTGGACCCCGGGTTTCCGCAGCCCTGTCGGGCTAGTGGCATCTCCACTCCTACCAAGGCTGTTAGGACATCTCACCCCTAGAGGGTAAATGGAACAGGTACGACCCGGGGCCGAAGCACCGCCGTCCCTCTGCAATTCTGACCAACACAGGCTGTGGTCATACAAAGGTCTGCATTGTGCCCCCCAGCCCCTCCATGGCTGAATCAATAGGAGCCAAGGGCCATGTTGGAGGCCATGCAGAAAAGGATACAACTGAAAATTCAGCCCCGGAGTCCATAAGACCGTAGAGCTGGATCTGAGGTGGGATGGCTCCGGGCAGGCTTAGGGTACACATAATGTATGGTCTTTGATGAAACGAGGATCCTTCCGCAGCCATTCGTGATGCAGGGAAAAGTGGAGGAGCCGAGGCAATCAGAGCTGCTTGCAGCGGGGAATTCCAGCTGCTGGTTGGTCTGTGAAGGAAAGCCTTCACAGAAGGCACAGTTTGTCCTCTCCAGAGGGCAGGTTCCTCAGTTCGGGAACCCTTCCTGACAGCCCGCGGCACCTCTTCTAGCGGTGGGCAGTGGTCTGTCCCAGGATCCAGACTCTAGCTTCGTCAGGTACTGTCCTAGATCCAGCTCACAAGGCTGGCTACACTGCCCTGTTGCCAGAAAAGACCAGCCTTCTCCAAGAAGGCCCAGGGGGATAACTCCTTACCTCTCAGGGGAGGAGGAGGGAGACTCCCGTCCTTTAGCTCTTGGCTGCCGCAAACAAACATCAGGGTCACCAGGTATCATTACAATTCAGGACTGCTCATGTAATGACATGTAGAACTCCGATTTCTTCAGAGGGCTTATAGCAAAGCTTATTGAAAGACAGATTCTTTTATGAAGTGTTTCAGTGCAGGGATTGTATATAAGTATTGTTTTGGGCTCCTCCTCACGATTTCCCAGGCCAGACTGAGAGAGTTTTGTCCTTGGCTTTCCCACAGGTTTCAAGGCACTGCCTGGAGCCTAAGAATCCCTGTTCTGACCACTGTCAGTTCCCACACTGGTGCATGGTAGGGGATATAGTACAGCCACTCAATGCCATGTTCCCTAGCCCAGGTGTTGATAAGGCTGTTCTTGAAATGAGTCCCATTGTCAGACTCAATCCTCTCAGGGGTACCATGCCTCCAAAGGACTTGCTTTTCAAGACCTATGATGGTGTTACGGGACAGCATGAGAAGCAGGGTAGGTCTCCAGCCATCCAGTGGTGGCTTCTACCATTGTGAGCATGTAGTGCTTACCTGGGCATGTCTGGGGCAGTGTAATATAATCAATCTGACAGGCCTCCCCATACTTATATTTGGACCACCGTCCACCATACCATAGGGGCTTTACCCGCTTGGCTTGCTTGATTGCAGCACATGTGTCACAGTCATGGATAACTTGAGAAATACTGTCCATGGTGAGATCCACCCCTCGGTCTTGTGCCCACTTATAGGTGGCATCTCTACCCTGATGACCTGAGACATCATGAGCCCATCGAGCTAGGAACAACTCTCCCTTGTGTTGCCAATCTAAGTCTATCTTTGACAAGTCTATCTTTGCAGCCTGATCTACCTGCTCATTGTTTTGGTGCTCCTCATTAGCTCTACTCTTGGGGACATGGGCATCTACATGGCAAACCTTCACAGATAGTTTCTCTGCCCTGATAGTGATGTCTTTCCACTCTTCAGCAGTCCAAATTGGTTTTCCTCTATGCTGCCAATTAGCCTTTTTCCACTTCGCCATCCAACCCCACAGAACATTGGCTACCATCCATGAATCAGTGTAGAGGTAGAGCTTTGGCCACTTCTCTCTTTCAGCAATGTCCAGGGCCAATTGAATGGCTTTGAGTTCAGCGAGTTGGCTCGATCCACCTTCTCCTTCAGTGGCTTGTGCAACCTGTCGTGTGGGGCTCCATATGGCTGCTTTCCACTTTCGTTTCATCCCTACAATCCGACAGGAACCATCTGTAAAAAGAGCATAGTGTGTTTTTCGGCTGGCAGTTGGTTGTACCGTGGAGCTTCTTCAGCACTTGTTCCTGTTCTTCTTCATCAGTGGAACTAAATTTTTCACCTTCAGGCCCATTTGTAATTATCTTTAAAATCCCAGGGCGATTCAGTTTTCCAATACGGGCACGCTGTGTGATCAGAGCAATCCACTTGCTCCATGTGGCATTGGTGGCATGGTGGGTAGAGAGAACCTTTGCTTTGAACATCCACCCCAGCACTGGTAGTCGGGGTGCCAGGAGGAGTTGTGTTTCAGTGCCTATTACCTCTGAGGCAGCTTGGACTCCTTCATAGGCTGCTAAAATTTCCTTCTCTGTGGAAGTGTAGGTGGCTTCAGACCCTCTGTAGCTTCGACTCCAGAATCCCAGTGGTCGGCTTCGAGTCTCCCCAGGCACCTTCTGCCAAAGGCTCCAGGACAGACCATGGCTCCCGGCTGCAGAGTAGAGCACGTTCTTCACATCTGGTCCTGTCCTGACTGGGCCAAGGGCTACTGCATGAGCGATCTCCTGCTTGATCTGGGCAAAGGCGTGTTGCTGTTCAGGGCCCCAGTGGAAAGTGTTCTTCTTGCCGGTAACCAGGTAGAGAGGATTCACAATCTGGCTGTACTCAGGGATATGCATTCTCCAAAAGTCTATGGCACCTAAGAAAGCTTGTGTTTCCTTCTTGCTGGTCAGTAGAGACATTGCTGTGATCTTGATGACATTGGTGGGAATCTGACACTGTCCATGTTGCCACTTTATTCCCAGGAACTGGATCTCTCGAGCAGGTCCCTTAACTTTGCTCTTCTTGATAGCAAAACCAGCTTTCAGCAGAATCTGGATGATTTTCTGTCCTTTCTCAAACACTTCAGCTGCAATGTTCCCCCACACAATGATGTCATCAATGTACTGCAGATGTTCTGGAGCCTCACCCTTTTCTAGTGCAGTCTGGATCAGTCCATGGCAGATGGTGGGACTGTGCTTCCACCCCTGGGGCAATCGGTTCCAGGTGTATTGCACGCCCTTCCACAAGAAGGCAAACTGACGCCTGCATTCTGCTGCCAGAGGAATGGAGAAAAATGCATTGGCAATGTCAATAGTGGCGTACCATTTTTCTACCTTTGACTCCAGCTCCTACTGGAGCTCCAACATGTCTGGCACAGCAGCACTCAGTGGTGGAGTCACTTCATTCAAGGCAAGATAGTCTACAGTCAATCTCCATTCTCCTTCAGATTTGCACTCAGACCAAATGGGGCTGTTGAAGTGTGAGTGGGTTTTGCTGACCACCCCTTGGCTCTCCAGCTCGTGGATCATCTTGTGGATGGGAATCATGACATCTTGAGTTGTTCTGTACTGTTGGCGATGTACTGTCGAAGTGGCAATTGGCTCTCATTGCTCTTCCCGCTTCAGAAGTCCTACTGCAGATGGGTTCTCTGATAGTCCAGTCAAGGTGTTCAGTTGCTTAACGCCCTCTGTCTCTAGAGCCACTCTCCCAAACGCCCACCTGAGTCCCTTTGGGTCTTTGAAATACCCATTTCGGAGGTAGTCTATGCCCAGAATGCATGGGGCCTCTGGGCCAGTCACAATAGGGTGCCTCTTCCACTCATTTCCAGTCAGACTCACATCAGCTTCCACCAAAGTAAAATCCTGTGATCCTCCTCTCACACTAGCAATAGAGACAGATTCTGCCCCTACATGTCTTGATGGGATTAATGTGCACTGCCCACCAGTGTTGACCAAGGCCTCATATTTTTGTGGTTCAGATGTGCCAGGCCACGGAATCCACACAGTCCAAAAAACACGGTTGTCTGTAGCCTCTACCTGGCTAGAGGCAGGGTCCCTCTAAGCCTGGTTATCTTTCTTTCCCTGGGCAACTGGAGCTGCTTCCTTTTTGGTGGAACTTCCTCTCTGAGTCTTGCCTTCTCACAATTCATGCAACCGTTGTGCCAGAGCAGCAGTAGGTTTTCCATCCTGACAAATGGAAAGACTCTAAAACTCAGAGACAAAGTGAGTTTTAAAGTAGGTATGTGATTTATTCAGTGCTGGGCAGGATGCAGGATAGCTCCTAAAGGCATGTGCAGCCCCTCGCTCACTCCCATTCTCCTTTAACCTCTAGAATGTTACATATGCATCAAGTTTTGCAATACACCTATGCATATTTATTCCTTGGCTCCTCCTCTCTCCACTTCTTATGCTAATTGTCTTATCCATCCTTTGCGCCTGCGTATGTGTCTCTGGTGGTCGTCTCGGGGGTCTCAGATGAAGAAGAATAGTCTTCCTCAGAGATGAACTTCTGACCTTGCTGCCTTGCGCATGCCCACTGATCCTCTGGTCATAGTCCAAGCTCTAATGCTGGGTTTATCTGGTCCTGGGGGCCCAAGGCGCCTTGCTATCTCAGTGTCTCTGGTAGTCTTGTATTCTTGTCTTTTGTTCTGGTAAGCATCCCCCCCTTATCAGGCATCTTTGCATTCCTCCTTGCTGTTCTTACACACAGCCCTGTCTCTTCCTTCGAAGAGCAGCAATACACCCCATCTGAATGCCTATCCTTTAATCAATATCTTCTAATTTCTATGATTAATATCCTCTAGTTTCCAATCCCGTGTTTCAGTCCCCCCTTTTCAATAACGCAGTAAATTCTTTTACTTAATACAAATTCCAATCCTTACCATGTCTCTCAATGCCTTGCCATGTATTTGGGATAAAGAGGTTAATATTACTACTCGTTGTAGCAGTTTCCAATTCCAAATAAGCATTACAAAAGACTGCACCAAACTTATACCAACTAATGTTAATAAGACAATAATGGGGTGACTTAATGTATTTAGGATCCCAGTTGTAGTCGGTGACTATCCAAAAGAGTGAGTCCCACCAATTGTGACTTGCATCGTTTCACTCTTTGCAGAACCTTATTTATTTCTTTTGTGTCATGATGGATAGTAATTAAAGTTTACTCTCTAGTTTTCTGAATACCTTTTAGAATTTTGACAAGGTCCTGATGATTAA
>JANPWX010015976.1:0-14568 GCA_024734555.1 Trochalopteron elliotii
TTTTTAAAAAATTATATATATATATATATATATATATATAAAATTCCTGCTGGGAATTTATTTTGCTGGATAATTTGGGGGTGAATCCAGCCTTAGAAATGGGGACTAGAATTCTTGTTAAAATTAAATTTTACAAAAATTCTGCTGGAATTATTATCAATTAACACTCAATAACAATAAATGTCATTTTAGTTTTTAATTCCGGTGGGATTTGGGATGATTTTCTCACAAAAATCATGGAATGTTTTGGGGTGGAAGGGATTTTAACGGTTGGGATGCTCAGCAACACTTTATCTGTATTTTTCCATTTAAAAATCAGAAGAAACTTGGGATTTTCTCTCTTTTTTTCCCCCATAAACTTCATTATTCATAAATCAAATTTATTTTCTAGGGGATAAAAAGGGAGAAAAATCTTTTTTTTCCCCATTTTCCTGCCAGAATGATCCAAACCAAAACCCATTTTCCCTAAAAAGTTGCTTCGCCCCAATTTCCAACCGGCAGGGGAATTTCTTTGGAGCAAAATTTAATTTTTTGTAGCACTGTCGGGAAGGTGAAACTCCAATTTTTGGTTTTCCTACCCAAAAAACATTGGGAAATTCTCAGAAAAAAGCATTTGATCCCCATCAGATAAATAATCGCATTCCCCCGGACTTTTCCAGCAGAATTTTTTATTATATAGAAAAAAGAAGAATTTGATGATATAAACCAAGACCTACCTCCGAAGAAACCTCTGGAAGAGCCCGGATTCCTCCAGCGCCAAAAAATTTAAAGGATTTTTATCAGGAATCATCCACATCCCACAGGTAAATCCCAGGAGATATTCGGGAAGAAATTCCACAGGAATTTACAAAAAAAACCCTAAAAAATTGGCACCAAAATTCCCTGTGGAATTGATCTGGAGGAAGGTTTTTTTCCAGAATTTCAGGGATTTTGGGGTTTTCAGGGTGAAGGAAACGCGGAGCCGGAGCCGGGAGCGATCCCAAGCTCTGGAATTTGCTCTGGGTAATTATCCCAGCGAGGGTTGGGCACGTTGAGATAAACAAATTATTGGGAAGGGATGGAAAATTCTGGAATTTTTGCATGGATGAAGCCAGGGTGGGGTGGTTGTTTTTGGGAAGGTGGGAATAGAGCTGAGGGGTTCAGTTTCAAAGTGATTTTTAAAAAAAATTAAATGGATTTTTAAAAGAACCTGAAATTAAAAATGAAATTTAAAAAATTAAAGCTAACATTAGCTATTAAATTAAATAACTGAAATAAAATTTTAACAATTAAAATGAAAATTAAATATTATTTTTGAGATTAACATTAAAAATTAAATTTAAAAAATTTGAAACAGATTTTTAAAAAATTAAGGAAAAATGTATAAGTAACATGACATTTAAGTAATTTCTTTAAAGAGAAAACTAAGAAATGAAACAAAATTTTAAAAAGCCATATTTAAAAACTGATTAACAGTTTAAAAACAACAATGGAAGTTAAATAGAGCTATCAAAAAATAAGATTAAAAAATGGAATGAAATTTAAAAATAACAATGGAAATTAAATCGAATTTAAAAAAATTATAAACTAAATTTTAAAAATACAACGAAAATTAAGTAGAATTGCAAAAAATAAAATTAAGAAACTATAATATTTTTTTAATAAAATCAAAAATATTTAATTAAAAACACGATAAAAATGTAATCAAAAATACAATTAGAATACAATTTAAAATACAATAAAAATACAATTAAAAATACAATTAACAGGTAAAAATACAATTAAAAATTGGATTAAACAGACATACCTAGAGAAAGATTTTTTCCCACTAGGATTTACATAAAAACAGGAATAAACTTTTTAAATTCCAACACATTTTTGGCTGTTCTGGCTGCAGATTCCTCCCAGATGTGCTCGGAATTCCAGGGGCGGTGCCCGGAGCCTTCGGCCTCGGCCTCCAGCCAGCCCTGCACCGTTTCCTGCGGCGCCTCCCGCGTCATCATCTTCCCTCCTCCCGTCCTCATCACCTTCCCGGGGCCCATCCTCAGCACCTGCCCGCAGGAGACCGTGCTGGGATCCTCGGGAATTCCGGAGGGAATTCCAGAGGGAGGAGCAGGAACGTCCCTGAGATCCCGCGGAGAGGAAATCCCGCGTTCCGGCGGTTTTGTGCCAAAATTCATCTCCAGGCCTGTGCTCAATGTGGATCCACAGGAAACCATGCTGGGATCCTTGGGAATGGTGTTGGGAACCTCGGGAACAATGCTGGGATCTTTGGGAATGCTGGAAGGAGGAACAGGAATCTCCCAAACCTCCCTGAGATCCCGCGGAGCGCAAATCCCGATTTCCGCGGGTTTCGTCCCAAAATCCGGCCCCCGGCGAGCCTCGCGCTGTTCTTACATTTTCAATTCCCGTTGGATCCATCCCTGCCGGAGAAGTGGATTTGGGAACCAGCAGCCGGCCGGGAATGGGAGCGAGGAGAAAATTCCAGTCCCAGAAAAGGCGGAAAAGGAAGATGCGGATGAAGGAAAAGAGGAGAAAGAGGTTTTGGAAGTGTGACACGGATCTGACCCCAATCCAAAACCCTGGAGGCTCCTCCAAAGCAGATTTGGGAATTTTAATTCAGTTTAATTTGGGTTTTTTTAAGGTTGGGATTTTTTAAGTTGTTTTTTTGTTCCCCTCAGAAATTCTCAGTGGAACAAAGTCATTAAATTCAATTTTCTCCAAATTTTGGGATAACCCGACACTTGGAATTCGTTTGCGGGAGTAATTTGTTGGTTTTTTCCGTGGTTTTCCAGAGAAATAGAGATCGGGGAACAGCCCAAATGTGGTCAGACCTGACAAAGCCATTCCCTGCCAGGCCCAATTAAGCCTGGCTTAGCTTTTATGGGAATTACTCACCAGCAAATTCCCTTTTCCTTGGCACAAACACGAACATGATCCCATCACTGCTTCCCAGCTTTCACTTTCACCGCAGGAAAGTCGGGAACGGGAATAATCCAATCTCCTTATGTTTAATTTTAATAAAAAAGGGGGGAAAATTGTAGAAATTAATCATTTTTATATAAAAATAAAATTTTATATAAAATTTTTTGGGGAAAATTTGGCCACAAAATTGTGGATTTTCCAACTTGGAAATGTCCAAAGCCAGGCTGGACAGGCTTGGAATAACTTGGGATAGTGGGAGGTGTCCCTTGCCCATGGATCTGGATGATCCCACCCAAACCGTTACAAAATTCCAGGATAAAAGTGAAGAACCTGTGTGATGTAATGACCCCAATGGTGATGTAACAATCCCAAATGTAATGTAGCGACCCCAAAAGTGATGTAAGGACCCCAATGGTGATGTAATGACATCAAAGGTGATGTAACGATCCCAATGGTGATGTAACGACCCCAAAGGTGATGATGTAACGATCCCGAATGCAATGTAACGACCCCAAAGGTGATGTAACAATCCCAAATGTAATGTAGCGACCCCAAAAGTGATGTAAGGACCCCTATGGTGATGTAATGACATCAAAGGTGATGTAACGATCCCAATGGTGATGTAACGACCCCAAAGGTGATGATGTAACGATCCCGAATGCAATGTAACGACCCCAAAGGTGATGTAACGACCCCAAAGGTAATGTAACGATCCCAAAAGTAATGCAATGATCCCAAATGTGATATAACAATCTCAAATGTGATATAACAGTCCCAAATGTGATGTAACGACCCCAAAGGTGATGTAACGACCCCAAAGGTGATGTAACGGCCCCAGTGGTGATGTAACAATCCCAAATGTAATGTAACGATTCCAAGGGTGATGTTAACAACCCCAAATCTTGTAGGAACAGCCACGGGCAGCTCAGGGATCCCACGTTTCTTGTTTGGCTCTTGGAGGAAAGGTTGGGAAAACTCCGGCAATGAGGTCAAGGGCGGGGCAGACCCCGAGACCTCGGGGTTGACTCATCAGGGCTCCACCCCATCCAGAGCTCCAGGAGTTGGACAAACTCCAGTTCCACGTGGAGCTCAGGAGGAGGAGGAATGGGAATTATTCCCTTTTTTATGTTTTGGGGTGGGTTTTTTTTATTTTTTAAAGGAAGATGCTGGAATTGTTGAGGTTGGGAAAGAGCTCCAAGGTTGAGTCCGAGCTGTGCTCGATTCCAGAAAAATGTCCAGGGATTCCTGGGACACCTCCAAACCTCCCTGGGCAACCCCTTCCTTTTCCCCTTTTCCAGGAGGGATTATCCCAAATTTCCCACCCTGAGCCTCCCCTGGCCCAGCTCGAGGCTGTTCCCTCTTGTCCTGGCCCCGTTCCCTGGGATCAGATCCCAAATTTCCCCTGGGAGAGCCCAAAATTCCCCCCTGGATTCTCCTCACTGAGGCTTTTTGGAGAAGAACCAGCAGCTTTCCCACTGAGAACTCAGAGCTGGACCTCTTTGGGATCAATTTCATCCCTTTTGGATCAACCTGATCCCCATTTGGATCATCCTGATCCCTTTTGGATCCATCTGATCCCAGTTTTTTTCCTCTATCTGAACCCCACAGATCTTCTTTGGGTCCATTCCCTGTTGGTTTTTTTTCCCCTCATCAGTCTTTCAAACAACCCTCCACTCATCTGCCTAAGATGATTACTATTATTACTATTATTATTATTATTATTATTATTATTATTATTATTATTTGCAGCCCAGAAAACCAAGGCTGCATCAGGAAATCCTGGATTTTCCTGCCATTTTGGCTTTTTTCTTTTTTTTTCCCTGCTTTTCCCACCACTCACAAACCCATCCCACATATTTTGTTGCTCCCATATTTTATTTTCCCATTTTTTTTATGGCCTTGCACGGGGAGCTCGGCTGTTCCTCCTTTTGTGATTTTCATGGATTCCCGAGATGATTGGGATGGAAGAGACCTCCAGGATGATCCAAATCCCTCATTCCCATCCCAATATCCCATCCCACAACTCCTCCTCACAGTCCTTTCCCTTTCCCCCATCCCAGCCCAGCAAAATACTCATTTATTAAGGGAAAAGTGGTGCCCAAAATAATTGCCCCGACCTGCCCAAGGATTCTCCATCAGAGGGTGGATCTGAGGCTGGGGCACACCCAGTTATTAATAGGGTTATTCCCAATAACCTGTCATTAAATTCCCAATATTGCACGGCAGCAAAATTCAGGATGAGGTCAGGGAGACCAAGGCTTGGCTCAGGCTCAGGGACCTTCTTAAATCCCTTTTCAGGCCTGAAAATCATAAAATCATCAAGTGGTTTGGTTTGGGAAGGTCCTTAAAAATCATTTTATTCCAGCTCCTTTCCATTATCCCGGGATGCTCCAACCTGGCTTTGGATAATTCCGGGGATAGATCAGCCAGAGATTCTCTGGGAAATTTATTCCAGGGTCTCCCCATCCTCACAGGGAACAATTTCTTCCCTAAACCCGACCTGAATTTCCCCTTCTTCAGCTTGAACTCATCCCCTCTTTCCCCACAATTATAAAATTAAAAATAAAATTATTAAATTAAAAATAACCACAATTCCTGGTGGATTCCAGGAGCAAGGAGAGCACTGGAATTTCTGAGAGATTTTTTATTCAAGCTGAACCTTTGGCCTTGTTGAGCTGGACTAATCAGTGCTGCACAAATAATTTCAGCTGGGAAAAAAAATCACAATATTTCCTCCAATAAATTTGTTATTTTAACAAAACTCTGCGGGGTTTTTTTCCTCTGGGAAAATTTCCTTTTCCCTCCTTAAATCCAACCATAAACTCATTTTTACAGCATTTTGTGCCAACAGCTCCCAGGTTTTAATCCTTGGAGGAACTCAGAGGGAGGAAGCTGCCAGGTTTTTCTTGCTGAGATGAGCAGCTTTAATGAAGCAACGAAGGCAAATGAAGATTTAATTAATATCTTTCTCATTAATGGGTGATTAAATTGGGTCTTAGCCCGGCCACGCCTCGGTGAGCCATGGGGCGATACAGGAATGAGCGTTGGCTCATTCCACAGGCGCTAATGAAGTATTAAAATTAATTATCTGCGAGGGTGGAGCTTATAAGATGCCCTAAATAACCCCCAACTTTACCCATGAGCACCCAGTTTGCTGAGGGGCAGATCCTGCAGATCTTTGGGATCCCAAAATCCCGGAGGTTGGGAAAGAATTCCGGGGTCACCGAGTCCAAGCTGGGTCTGATCCCCACCTGGACACCCCAAATAACCTTCAGGGATTTTTGGGACACCGCCAGAACTCCAAATCTCCCTGGGCAGCCTCTTCCAAGGCCTTTTCCCCTTTTCCAGGAGGAATTTTTTCCCAAATTTCCCACCCCGAGCATCCCTTGGCCCAGCTTGAGGCCGTTCCCTCCTGTCCCAGCCCCATTCCCTGGGATCAGATCCCAAATCCTCCCTGGAGGATCCCAAAATCCCCCCCTGGATCCCCCTTTTCTCCAGGCTGAGCCCCCCCAGCTCCCTCAGGATTCTCCAGACCCTTTTCCAGCCCCATTCCCATTTCCAGCTCCTCCATGAAGGTCAAACCCTCCTTCTCCTCAACTTTTCTGGGGGTTTGGGGTTGGGCTGAGACTTTACCAGAGCTCCTTGCCCACTCCTGGGGGCTCCAGGACCTCAAAAAAAAAAAAAAAAAACCCCAAAAAACCCCCAGATGAAACTCTGGGGATTTTTTTGGGGATGGTTCTGTGCAGGGCCAATGATGATTCTTGAAGATTTCCTTCCACATCAAAATATTTTGAGATCCTGGAAGTTCTGGAGGTCACCTTGACCTGGAGAAGGTGTTTTGGGGTGGTGGCCACCCAGGAGGAGCAGCTGGCCCAGGTTTTAAATAAAATTACACCCAGGCACTCCGGGCTTCCCTCTCCTGGGGCTGCAATTCCCTCGAGTTTTATCTGAGGAATTAAAGATTTAAACAAGACACATTAAGCTGTGTTTTTGTTTTTGCAAGATGAAAAAGACTCCCCGGGAAATTGGGTGCTTGAGCTGCCAGCAAATCTCGTTGGGTGGTGGGGAAGGATCCCTCAGTTTCCGGAGTTATTTGTGTGTTAAATTATTTAATCAACGCCTTCCGTGGCGCCGGAGGTACAAAAATGTCCCCAGACCTCTCCGTGAGGGAGGAAATATGAGTAAAAATGGGTTTTTCCTTAAATTTTTAGGGATGAGACTGAGGTGTGCAATAGGAAATGGGAGGCTGCCAAAAACTTGGATTTTTAATGGGACAGAACAGAGGGAATCACATCAGAAATGGACAGAAATGGGCAGAAATGAATGTAAATTGACATAAATGGATATAAATGGACATGAATTATCAGATATGGACAGAAATGAAAATAAATCGACATAAGTTATCAGAAATGGACAGAAACTGACATAAATTAACATAAATTAATATAAATTAGCAGAAATTAACAGAAATGGACAGGAATGAACAGAACTGAAATCCTGCTCCGGTCTGAGCAATAAAACAGCGCTGAAAACACAAATAATTAATGAGCAGGTGGTGCTGATTTTATTTAACCCCATATTTCCCCTCCAATCTCACAATCACTCAACGAAAAAAACACCCCAAAATATCATCTCTTTATTTAGAAATTGGATCCCAGGTGACAGCTCAGAAACCGCTCCAAAACCGAGACTCCAGGATCCAAACCAGCCTGAACTCTGAGAAATAATTCCCAAATTTTTTAGCCTGTTTATTTTCCTGCCCGGTGTTGTTGGCTGTTCCCTTCTGAGCCTGGAATTGCCCCGATAAAATCTGGGGGGGAAAATGAGGGTTGAGGATGGTGTTCTGCTCTGATCTGGGGTAATGACACCGATGATTTCCCCTCTTGCCAAGGGAGCCCAATTTGGAAAATTATAGGGAAGAGCAAAGCAGCTGCAGCAGCTTCCTCTGATTTCATCTCCCCTATGCAAAGCAGCCGGGAAGGATCAGAGCAGAGCCCTGGAATTCCTAAAGCCAGAAAATCACTTTACAACAACGACAACAACAACATCAACAACAACAACAACATCGGCGTGCCAGGAAAAAAAAAACAACAAAACAGGATGAGGAATCTGCCAGATAAATCTCTGGAGTTGGTTTGGTCGAGGTGAGTCTGGAGCTCCTCGGTCCAAACTGCTGCTCTTTAAAGTTTATTTTTTTTTTAATGTAAAAAAATACATTGGTAGCTTATTGTTTTTGGTTTTTTGGGTTTTTTTTCCTCCCTGCAAATCCTTTGCAGAAAAATCCAAAATTTCTGATTTTTTTTTGGTTTTGTTCGTTTTAATTTATATTTCCAGAAGGACTTCTCTTTCAGCTGGGAAGGGAGTTTATCTCTTTCTCTTATCTTTTAAGGAACTCTTTGATCTGATCTTTGATCTTTGATCAGGGGTTGTGAAAGGAGTTTTGGGCCTGTGCCAGGGGTTTGCATTTGGGAGCTGATTTTTTTTGGAAGGATCTCTGTGGAATATCAGGGCTGTGAAATTCCACAAAGGAAATGATCCCATTAAAGCATCCAGGGAAAAATTCCAATTCCAGAAACCAAACCCTTGAGATGTTTTGGGCAGTTTTGTGTTTTAAACCAATTTTCTCTGCGTTGGAAAAACCTCCAAGTCAATGGGACGAAGTTCTTATGGACTTTTCTCAAATATTGGGTTTGGTAACTCCTGGAATTGCCTCAGCTGTCAATCACAGTAATTAACAGGTGCTTTTAATTGCCACGAATTAAGTGAGTCAGACTGTTCTGTGCTGCTCATGTGTCTCCTCTGCTCATTAGATTGATTCCAGAGCCATGAAACGTAAATAAAATCATTTGTTTGGGCCTTTGTTTTTGTGTTTTCCTTTCGTTTCAATAATTCACCACAACTGAGAAGGAAGAAGGCTTTTTTTAATGCAAATGTGAGTGTGGAAATCACATTATCAGCATTTTCCAGGCCTTGGGGATTTATTTGTGCTGAGTTTGTGGGCCTGGAGTTCAGGTAATGTTTGCTCTGAGTCCTCTAATCCTAAACTAAATTCCTCTCCTCATCTTGGCCTCTAAAAAACACATTCCCAAAGGAAAATTCAATTTTTTTCCAGTTTTTAGTATTTTCAAGGTGTTTATTCTGAAGGGGATGGCCCTTGAGATGAGGAATTGCTGATAAAATATAAAACCCTGAGCAGGTGCCTTTTTTTAGCTGAATTTCTGGTGGAATTCTTATCCAGGAATTGCTCTGGTACCTCACACTTCCTACTTGGAATGTGAAAAGGAAATTATCTGTTCAAAGGACAGCTCCAAGAACAGATAAATTCCATAAAAACCCAAGGAGTGAACACAGAGTGACCATGCACACACAGAGCAAATATTTTAGGGGAAATCCACCTGGTTTAGGGGAAATCCACCTGGTTTAGGGGAAATCCACGTTTTGGGGAAAATCCACCTGTTTTAGGGAAAACTCCCCTCAGTGGATGAAGAGATTTTCAGCAAAGGCCCTGGAAGGGTGAAGCACCTACAAGTGCCCTGTGTGGGCCTGGGAACTTTTGTTCCAAGTAAGAAATTCCATAAAAACCCATGGGGTGAACACAAAATGAATATTTTAGGGAAAATTCCCCTCAGTAGATGGAGAGATTTCCAGCAAAGGCCCAGGAAGGGTGAAGCACCTGCAGCGCCCTGTGTAGACCTGGGGGTTTTTCCACATCCCCATGTGGGTCTGGGAATTTATGTTCCAAGTCAGAAATTCCATAAAAACCTATGGGGTGAACACAAGATGAATATTTTAGGGAAAATCTCCCTCAGTGGATGGTGGGATTCCCAACGAAGGCCCTGGAAGGGCGAAGCACCTGCAGTGCCCTGTGAGGGCTTGGGAATTTATGTTCCAGGTCAGAAAATCCATAAAAACCCCTGGAGTGAACACAAAGTGAATATTTTAGGGAAACTTCCCCTCAGTGAATGGTGGGATTTTCAACACAGGCCCTGGAAGGGTGAAGCACATGCAAGTGCCCTGTGTAGGCCTGGAGATTATCCCACACCCCTGTGAGGGCTTGGGAATTTATATTCCAGGACAGAAATTCCACAAAAACCCACAGAGTGAACACAAAGTGACCAGGGACACACAAAATGAATATTTTAGGGAATATCTCCCTCAGTAGATGGAGAGATTTCCAGCAAAGGCCCTGGAAGGGTGAAGCACCTTCAGCTCCCTGTGTAGGTCTGGGGATTTTTCCACATCCCCATGTGGGCCTGGGAATTTATGTACCAGGTGAGAAATTCCATAAAAACCCATAGATTGAACACCAAATGAATATTTTAGGGAAATTTCCCCTCAGTAGATGGAGAGATTTCCAGCAAAAGCCCAGGAAGGGTGAAGCACCTGCAAGTGCCCTGTGTAGGCCTGGGTATTATCCCACACCCCTGTGAGGGCTTAGGAATTTACATCCCAGGTCAGAAATTCCATAAAAACCCATAGATTGAACACAAAATTAATATTTTAGGGAAAACTCCCCTCAGCAGATGGAGAGATTTCCAACAAAGGCCCGGGAAGGGTGAAGCACCTGCAGCGCCCTGTGTGGGACTGGGAATTATCTCCTAATCCTAAGGTGTTATCAAAACAGTTGCGACAAACGGGGAGGCAGGAGCAGGGAAAACATTCCATTTCACAAGGGGGTTGCGTCAAGGTGGCTCCCAATTTCCTTTCTCCATGACAGGATATAAAAGTGCTCCTGACTGGCAGCCCCTGGAGGTGCCTCTTGCTGACTCGTCCTCCTCGCTGACTGGGTAAGTTGGATTTAACTGAATCAGCTAAACTAATTAGAGGTAATTTGGTTTATGGGGAGCTTTGATCTGAGGTTTTATATCCTATCCTAAATCAGGGTAGAGTTTATTCTCCAAACCCGTTTTGTGTGGGAAGCGGGGCTTGGGATTAATTGGGAAAGGAATTGGGAGTTGTAAAAATGCTGATGGGAGGAATTTTTAGGAATTGAGTGTTTATGGAGAAGGGTCACTCCAAACACGTGATCAGGGTGGGATTGATTCCCAAAAGGAAGAGGGAAGGGAATTATGTGAGAGAAGGACAGAGAGGTTCTTCCCAGAATTCATTCTGGGAATAGAGACAGGACAAAAAACAAAGAGAAGCTTTGGGGTGACCCAAATGTTCCAGGACCTGAAGGAGCCAAAAGGAACATGGGGAGAGACCTTTTTCCAAGGGATGGGAAAGGGGGAATGGATTCACACTGACGGAGAGGAGCTTTAGATGGGATTTTAGAGATAAATCCTTCCCTGTGAGCGTGGGGAAGCCCTGGAATGGAATTCCCAGAGAAGCTGTGGCTGCCCCATCTCTGGAAGTGTCCAAGGCCAGGTTGGACGGGGTGTGGGGTCTATGAAAAGTGGATCAGAACAGGATCTTTAAGGTCCATTCCATGATTCCATGGAGCACTAGTGAGGAGTGGGAACAGAATTAGAAGCATTTCCCCACAATTCATCTCCCTTGATTGGCGCAATTTATGGAACAGTGGATTGTGCCCTAGAAATGATGATTTTTTTAAAATTATTTTTTAATTTCTTTTTTTTAACCACAAACTCATTTATTCAGATGATTTAATCCCACATATCTGCACCTATCCATCCAAATACCACCCAGAAAATCCCCATTTCCCACAACCCAGCTCCCTTTCCAGCAAATTCCAAAGGGAATAATTCCCCATACACCTCCCACTTCCCACTGGATATCTCAGCCTCATCCTTAAGAATTTAGGGACAAAACCCATTTTTGTTCCCTCTCTCACAGAGAAGCCTGGGGACATTCTTTTTTAACCTCTAAAAGGCGGCAATTAAAGAACCAAACATACAAATAACTCCAGAATGGAGAAATTCTTCCCCGTCCTTCCTCTGGGAACATTTTTTTAACCTCTAAAAGGTGGAGATTAAATAATTAAACATACTAATAACTCCGGAATTGAGGAATTCCTCCCTGTTTATCCAATCCTCTGGGCTGGAATCCGTGCCTTCAGGGGGTTGGGATTTTTTTTTTTTTTTTCTTATTTTTTATTTTTTTTTGCTTTCAGGTTGAATTGGGAACGATGTCCTCCTACGGCCAGCTGCTGAGCACCGGCTGCTCCTCGCCCTGCGAGGTGACCTGCGGCCAGCCCTATGTCGATTCCTGCAGCCACCCTTGCGTCGCCTCCTGCGGTGACTCCCGAGCCATCGTCTACGCCCCGCCCGTGGTGGTGACATTCCCGGGACCCATCATCAGCTCCTGCCCCACCGAGAGCATCGTCGGGACCGCCATCCCCGAAATCGGGGGTGGGATGGGGTCCGGAGGGGGTGGGATGGGAGGAGGAGGAGGAGGGATGGGAGGAGGAGGAGGAGGGATGGGAGGAGGAATGGGATCAGGAGGAGGGATGGGAGGAGGAATGGGGTCTGGAGGAGGTGGGATGGGGTCTGGAGGAGGTGGGATGAGCTGCGGAGGGGGAGGAATGGGCTCTGGATGGGGAGGAGGAGGAGGAATGGGATCCTGCGGGGGAGGAATGGGAGGAGGAAGTTCCTGCGGGGGTGGGATGTCGCGGCTGGGCAGCCTCTACCGCGGCTCCTATTTCTCCGGCTACGGCAGGAATTACTACCCTTATTTTTCCCGAGGCTACTACAGGTCTCGCTACGGGAGCTACGGGTCTTTTTAACCCTTTTTAGAGGGGATGTCCAAAGGGAAAAAATAATAATTAAAAAATAGGATGCAAAGCGAGTGAATTCCAAGCAGTCTCCGCCCCGGCTTGATGAGGTGGGAGCTGAGGTTTGTTTGGATCTCGCTGTGCTTTATCCAAGGCTTTAGGATCCCGATGTTCCCTCCCTCTGTCCCTCGCTCCTTTTTTGTGTTTTGTGTCCCCCGAACTTCCTGAAGAGTCAAACCAGTCACGGGACTTGGCTGGAAAATGAATGTCTTGGAAGGACTGCTGGACTGGAATAATGGGAATGCTGAAATGGAAATGCTGAAACGGGAAACGGGAATGCTGAAATGGAAATGCTGAAATGGAAATGCTGAAATGGAAATGCTGAAATGGAAATGCTGAAATGGGGATTCCATCCGTTGTCTCTGCACTGCCTCATCCCACTTTTTTGTTTGTATTAAAGCCCCTGTTGCATCACAGCCCCCGGGTCCTGGTTTTTGTTTCAGTTTCAAACCGGTCTGAAAGGAGGGAATCCTCGTGCAGTAATTAATTCTCACCAGAAGGGGATTAATCCCGCTTTAATGCGAATATAACTAGTCTGAAATTCCTCAGTAAACCATTTTCCCCTTTCTGATCTATTCCACATTATCCAACAAATAGCAGAAAATAATTTCCAATTTCCTTTTCTGATCTATTCCACATTATCCAGTAAATAACAGAGAATAATTTCCAATAGGGGGAATGGACTGGTGCAGGTCCCAGTTAAAACCAGTTTACCAGTTGGGGCCAGGGTAATGTGGGATTGGGACCTCATTTTGTGGGGATCAAAGGCTGGATTTGATGACCTGGGAGGTTGAAATGATCCTAGGATTCTGTGGAATGGAAAACCAGGAGGCTGCCAATGCAATTGGGAAAGGTTTTTATTAGGGCTTGAAATAAATGAAATAGAATAAATAGAATAAAACAGAGAAATTTTTTGGTGGTCCAGGGACAGCCAGACCACCCCCGTGGGTGACAAAAGCCACTTCACAAGGTGACAACACAGCCTTTACAGAATTCCCATCTGGAATTCTGAAGCATTTCCACTCCACCAGCAAGGACACGGGACAAGATTAATTAATCAATCAATTAAAGAGTTCCAGCAGAGACGTCATCCCACAGGATTGAAGATTGGAGCTTGATTGAAGATGAGGCACAACAGGAGGAAGATGAGGGTTTGGTTTTCAGGGATCGGACTCAGAATTCCAGGCTGTGGATCCAGATCTTGGATTTTTTTATCTTCTGGGTTATTTGGGTTTAGGATGAGCCCCCCAGGCTGGATCCACCACGGCCAATCCGGGACCTCCGGCTGTAACAGGAGCCCCCCATTCCCAGGGACCCCCCGTAGCCAAAGGAACCCCCAGACCCAAATGAACCTTTGGCCCCCCCATATCCACAGAACCCACGGGAATTCTGCACTCCAAAGGGACCCCCCATCCCTGAGGAGCCAAAGGAGCCCCCAGAACCAAAGGAACCCCCATAACCAAAAGAGCCCCCTGACTTGGCCAAACCCCCAGCCCCAAAGGATCCCCCCACCCCATAAGATTCCTCAGAGATATTTGGGATGGCAGCACCCAAAACCAGAGGGTGGGACGCTCCCACCACGCTCTCCTGGGAGCAGGTGCTGAGGGTGGGGCCAGGGAAGGTGAGGACCACGGGAGGAGGGAAGACCACGGCTCTGGAATCTCCACAGGAGGCCACACAAGGCTCCAGGCTCCTGCTGTAGGCACAGGGCTGGGAGCAGGTCACCTCGCAGCCCTGCAGGCACTCAGAACCCACGTTGGACATCATTCTTCAAGGTTTGGGGTCAAGCTGGGGGAAGGAAGTGTGCAGTCAGGTTCCCAGTATGAACCAGTTGGGCTTTGTCCTTCTCCAGCTGCTCCCAGTTCAACCTTGCCTCACAAATTCCCATTTTTTCCTGCTGTTTCCTTCCTTCCTGAGCTTCTCAGCGCTTC
>JANPWX010015980.1:0-68591 GCA_024734555.1 Trochalopteron elliotii
CAAGGTCTATCTTCAACTCCCCTATCTTTGCAGCCTGATCTACCTGCGGATTGTTTTGCTGCTCCTCATTAGCTCTACTTCTGGGGACATGGGCATCTACATGGCGAATCTTCACAGGTAGTTTCTCTAATCGGGTAGCCATATCTTTCCACTCTTCAGCAGCCCAAATTGGTTTTCCTCTATGCTGCCAGTTCGCCTCTTTCCATCTCTTCAGCCACCCCCACAGAGCATTGGCTACCATCCAAGAATCAGTATACAGATAGAGCCTTGGCCACTTCTCTCTCTCTGCTATCCCTAGGGCCAGTTGAATGGCTTTGAGTTCGGCAAATTGGCTGGATCCACCCTCTCCTTCAGTAGCCTCTGCGACCTGTTGTGTGGAGCTCCATACAGCTGCTTTCCACCTCCGACTCATCCCTATGACGCGACAGGAACCGTCAGTGAATAAAGCGTAACATGTTTCCTCTGCTGGCAGCTGGTTGTATGGCGGAGCTTCCTCAACCTGGGTCACTGGTTCTTGTTCTTCATCTGAGACATTAAAACTTTCACCTTCGGGCCAATTTGTAATCACTTCCAAAAGCCCAGGGCGATCTAGTTTCCCAACTCGGGCACGTTGTGGGATGAGGGCAATCCACTTGCTCCATGTAGCACTGGTAGCATGGTGGATGGAGGGAACCTTTCCTCTAAACATCCACCCTAGCACTGGTAGTCGAGGTGCCAGGAGGAGTTGTGCTTCTGTACCAATCACCTCCGAAGCAGCTTGGACTCCTTCATAAGCGGCCAAGATTTCCTTTTCCATTGGGGTGTAGTTATCTTCAGACCCCCTGTAGCTCCGACTCCAGAATCCCAGTGGTCGGCCTCGGGTCTCATCAGGTACCTTTTGCCAAAGGCTCCAGGACAGACCATGGCTCCCGGCTGCAGAGTAGAGCACGTTCTTCACATCTGGTCCTGTCCTGACTGGGCCGAGGGCTACAGCATGAGCAATCTCCTGCTTGATCTGGGTGAAAGCTTGTTGCTGCTCAGGGCCCCAATAGAAATCGTTCTTGCAGGTAACCAGGTAAAGGGGGCTCACAATCTGACTGTACTCAGGAATGTGCATCCTCCAGAAACCTATAGCACCTAAGAAAGCTTGTGTTTCTTTTTTGTCTGTTGGTGGGGACATAGCTGTGATTTTGTTAATGACATCAGTAGGAATCTGATGCCATCCATCTTGCCACTTCACTCCCAGGAACTGGATCTCCCGAGCAGGTCCCTTAACTTTACTTTTCTTAATAGCAAAGCCGGCTTCCAGGAGAATTTGAATGATTTTCTCTCCTTTCTCGAACACTTCTGCTGCTGTGTTTCCCCACAAAATGATATCATCAATATATTGTAAATGTTCTGGAGCCTCTTCCTTTTCTAGTGTAGCTTGAATCAGTCCATGACTGATGGTAGGACTGTGTTTCCACCCCTGGGGCAGTCAGTTCCAGGTGTACTGCACTCCCCTCCATGTAAAGGCAAACTGAGGCCTGCATTCTGCTGCCAGAGGAATGGAGAAAAATGCATTGGTGATGTCGATAGTGGCGTACCACTTCGCTGCCTTGGACTCCAGCTCGTACTGCAATTCCAGCATGTCTGGTACGGCCACGCTCAGAGGTGGAGTCACTTCATTCAAGGCACGATAGTCCACAGTCAATCTCCATTCTCCTTCAGATTTACGCACAGGCCAGATGGGGCTGTTGAAGGGTGAGTGGGTTTTGCTGACCACCCCTTGGCTCTCCAGCTCTCGAATCATCTTGTGGATGGGGATCACGGCATCTTGAGTTGTTCTATATTGTTGACGATGCACTATTGAAGTGGCAATTGGTACCATTTGTTCTTCTCTCTTCAAAAGTCCTACTGTCGATGGGTTCTCGGACAGTCCAGGCAAGGTGTTCAATTGCCAAACGCTTTCTGTCATCACAGTTGCTATCCCAAATGCCCATTTGAGTCCCTTAGGGTCTTTAAAATACGCACTCCAGAGGTAATCTATGCCCAAGATGCATGGGGCCTCTGGGCCAGTCGCAATAGGGTGTTTCTTCCACTCATTCCTAGTCAGGCTCACATCTGCCTCCACCAACGTATAGTCCTGTGATCCCCCGGTCACACCAGCAATAGAAACAGATTCTGCCCCTACATATCTCGATGGGATCAATGTACACTGCGCACCAGTGTCAACCAAAGCCTCATAGTGTTGTGGCTTCAATGTGCCAGGCCAACGAACCCACACAGTCCAAAAAACACGATTTTCCCTAACCTCTACCTGGCTAGAGGCAGGGCCCCTCTAAGCCTGATTATCCTTCTTTCCTTGGGTATATGTCTTAGAGGTTCCTTCAAGGGGATCGGACATGTCATCATCATCATCATACTTGGCATTTTGGCTACGAGCAACTGGAGCTGCTCTCTGTTTAGTGAAACCTCCTCTTTGAATCTTACCTTCCTTCAAATTGCGTACCCGTTGTGCCAGAGCAGCAGTGGGTTTTCCATCCCATCTCCTCATGTTTTCTCCAGACTCACGCAGGAAGAACCACAACTCAGCTCGTGGGGTGTACCTTCTCACCCCATAAAAGGAGCGCCGGCGTTGGATACCAGGGCCTCTAATTTGTACAGCCGAGATTTGGAGGAAGTCCTCCTTAATCTCTTCCCTGAGTTTCTTATGATTCTCCTCTATTTTGTCTTCTAGTTTCTGCAGTCGTGTTTCCACAGCTGCAATTCCGGCATGAGTTGGGCCATGTACAGCACCTGCATATGCTCGAAGCTTCTTCGCCATATTGAGCACATTCTCATATGTCTCATCCCTCTTCATTATTGCTAGAGCAGAAGCGTATTCAGGTGGCCCAAGTCGCACAAGTTTCCTCCACATGACAGGTGTACATGGTACCAGGTCCGGATTCCTAGTTGTTATGTCATCTGAAAAAATGAGCTCTGCTACAGCCATCTCTCTCAGACGTTGGATCCCCTGTTCTATGGTCCTCCACTGTGTCTGCTGCAGATAGAGGTCATCTGCACACAGGTATCTTTGTGCTACACCGTCCAGGATCCGTTCCCAGAGACTGTGAGGGCTAGCCTCCCTCATCATGCTTTGGTCAATGACAGGATCATGTGACAGAGATCCCAAATGCCTCGCTTCAGTGCCATCCAGAATGGTAGCCTCCCCTGCAGCATCCCAAAGGCGGACTAACCAACTAATTATAGATTCATCGGGTTGTCGCCTGTAGTCCTTTCTTAGGCCTCGAAGGTCCTTTAGGGAAAGGGAATCAATATTGGCTCCAGAATCTGTACCCCTCGATGTGGCTTCTGATTTTGGTGAAGGTCCTTCTCCTGGATCATCATCATCATCCTCCACCTTGCGATCGGTCTTGCTTTTACACTTTCCGCCTCTGGTATTAGCAGCAACAGCCACTGGTTGAGGCCTACTGTCTTGTTCAGCTACTGGCCTGGAGCCTGGGATATTAGCTGCAGCCTGAGTGACTGGAATAGTAACTAATTTATCTCCCTGTACCCTTTCTTCTATCTGCTGCCCTACAGTATCTAGCAGAGTACGATAGACATATGCCAGGGCCCAGCTCACTACAATAATCCTTTTCTCTTTAGTATTACCATGGCACTTCTCTTACAGGTACTTTGCCACCTCAGCTGGGTTCTGAATTTGTTCAGATGGGAAGTCCTAGACTATAGGATCAGAGAATTCCTTTAAAATTTGGCCCATATCCTCCCATTTCCCACTCCACTCAAGATTTCTCCTGCTTGGCTTTACTCCTAAATCAGAAATCTCATTCGCCCCTTTGGAAATCTCAGCTTTCATTTTATATAAACTGCGGACAGTATAGAAAAAGCTTGCTAAATTAAATGCCAGAAAGATGGTCTCTTTAACACTCAGGGGAAACTGAACATTTTCTAATAGAGATGTAAACAATTCAGTGGAGAAGAAGGAGAACAGAGGCTGGAAAACCCCTTCCCCTGCTTCTCCCCTAACAAACTGAATGCATAACCATAACAATGAACCATACACTTCTGGAACGGATTCCAGCATTTTTATAACCCTCCTGTAAATCATCACAAACAAGCCCAGCCCAATGAATATTCTGGTTAGTACCCCATGGCTACAGGAACTACGTATTAGGGACAATACCAGAGCTATTTCTGGGTAAGGGAATCACCCTAGGTACCACAGAGGTATTAAGAATTCAAAAAACCCTAGGGACCAGAAATACCGGCAGGCTTCCACCCCAAATGACATTATGAGTTCGGAAAAAACCATACCAATACACCCATAAAACAATTAGAACCACAAATATTATTATTAAAGTTTTTTCCACTTTCTCTGGCCCTTTCCCCGCCAACGCACCAAAAGTATAATGTCCTGGTTTAGGACAAATTAGGGGAAGGTCTCCAGAAGGAGCCCTCCAGAAAACAAACCTCCACCACCCCTTCCCCCAGCTCTGGGTTTGGGAAGGAATTCCTCGGAGGAGAAGTGGAAAAAACCTATTTATTGACAAATGAACAAAAAACACTCCCTAACACAAGGGAAAAGAAAAATAGCCCCAGATGATACTCAGGCAGTTGCTGTGAAGGGAGGGCGCAGAGCTTCTCTCGCTGGCACCAGAGATCCCAGATATTCCCAGGTCAGGTCCGGAGCCGGTCCAATGATCTTCGGCGGGGGGAAGAGAGAAAAGGGAGAGGGAAAAAGAAAAGGAAAGGAAAAAAAACTGGAAGCAGCGAAAGCTAGCAAAAGCAGAGCTAGCAGCAAAAGCAGAGCCAGGAGCAAAAGCAGAGCAAAAAAAAAAAACAAGAGCCCAAAGAACAAGTAGCCCCGCCATGGCAAAACAGCCCACCGAAGGGGGGGCAGCTGTTAGACATAACAATATAGAACACAGGGACAAAGCTGCACGATTGGGATAGGAGGCACCGTCAACCCAGGACAATGGGGAATGCAGGGTGAAACCCCACACAGTCAGTTGGCAAAAGCTTTGTATAAGATCAATCACTTTGCCATGTCACAGAATTCAAATAATCCTGTTATTTTGAACCATCACCTTTCGTTGTAGGCTTTGGACAGGACACATCAGGCTTGGGTGAAGGTTCAGGTACGAAATTTAACCACTAAGCAGTGGGAAGGCCCATTTGAGCTTATCGCTTTGGGTCGTGGGTATGTGTATCCACAGATACTGGGGTGCACTGGGTACCTGGGAAGTGTGTTCATCCTGACCTGCAACCACAAAGGCAGAATTGGGCTGACAGGCAACCTGAAAACCGTGACCAGAGTGAAAGTCATCAAGCCGAGGAATCTTCGAGTGATGACTCAGATGCAGATGATGCGAGTGATCGCTCGGATGGTCCCTCCACAAGCAGACACTGAACACTTTGCATTTTTCTTTTCTTTTTCTTTTCTTTAACAGAAAAGAGTGAGATGTAGCCCTGGTTTCGTGCCTGAGATGTTTTGGATTTCTGCAATTCTTTTCCCAGGGAATTTTCTGTAAACAGGAGAAATGTTTTTGTAAACTGTACTATGTTATTCATTCCTTTTCCTAGGAGGGACTTCTTCTTGATGTCCCTCTGGTCTGACCAATGTGATTGAAGAGGTTTGCCTTTGTGTCACCAATCAAATTGGTCAGTGTAAAATAGCATATAAGGGAGACACATCCCAAAAATAAGAGTAATTTTCAGCCTTCTGAAGCTCGGAGTCTGTGTTGTTGTGGTGTAAAACAGCATCACCCAACCAGAACACCTGGGTCACACTAGCCAAGACTTTACAACAAGACAATCTGTGACTGTCCATGGGCAGAGTGGACAACTCACTGTCGACGTGCCTGGTAGGGGTTCCCCTAGCAGCAAATGAATACCCATATGCAGATAAGAAACCCAATCTGGTAGACGCTTGCAATAAGTGGACAGGGACCTTACTGCAAGCACCAGAGGAACCCCAAAAATTAGAGCTGTTAGGGTCCTCTAAAGCTCATTACTGCATTCAATTTCAGTATCAACCTCCCAATGAACTCTTGACTGGCCTTGACCTTATTAGGTCTGCCCATAGAAAAGATGTAACCCCATTTGACAAAAACTATACCCCCCTAAATTGGTGCAATTGCGCCAGTCCTAAACTTTCCTCATCCTCACTCCATCCCAAAGTGCTGCCTCGGGGAGTGTTTCTTATCTGTGGAGACCGAGTATGGGCTGGGATCCCCTCAAGCCTTCAAGGGGGTCCCTGTAGCCTTGGCCAGCTTACTACCCTCACCCCAAACATAACTTTATTTCAGAATTGGAAACAGAAAGAGAAATTGGCATGCCAAAAGAGATCATGTGCTGAATTTGATGAAAATTGTGATAGCCAAGTTTATAACTGGAATAAAGGAAAGAGAGTAATGGTCTCACTCTTTTTACCTTGAGTGGCTGCAGCTAAGGCTCTCTGTGAGCTTTCTCACCTGGAATGTTGGCTTAGTAAACAGGCAAACGCTACCTCCTCTGCACTCAGTGACCTGCTTAGTGACACTGAGATTACCAGGCATGCATGTTGCAAAACTGGGCAGTGATTGACTATTTGCTGCCTGCCCATGGACATGGCTGCCAAGACTTTGAAGGGATGTGCTGCTTCAACCTTTCTTTGCACTCAGAATCCATCCACACTAACATCCAGAAGCTGAGGGAGCAAGTGAAGGAATTAAAGGTTGAGAACTCAGACTGGATCAATTAACTTTTTGGAGGATGGGGATTGACAGGATGGGTTTCATCCTTTGTAAAAGGGATTTTTTTGGGTTATAATCATAGTTTTTATCATTTTGCTCATGTCTCCCTGCTTAGTCAAGTGTCTGCAAAAATCCGTTGGGGAAGTCTTCTTAGTAAGAAAAAAGAGGAGAGTTGTGGAGTCCCTACAGCCCCTCGACATAATACCTGGGGTCTGGCCTTGGCAGGACATCATAGAGTCACCTGCCCATCCCGAGAGACAGGACTTCCAATGGTGTCTTGCACACGGTGGTTTGTCCAGGTTTCTCCCCTCCCCAATGCCCCTGGCCCTCTGGTTTCTTCTTTCTCCTGTGTCTCCATTGGCTGTGGGACCCCGTTGACTGGCCCCGTCTTCCCTATAGGTCACTGACCTTACCTGCCCTTTGCACCGCCACCATGCATCAAGGTCATTGGCTGCTGAACCTCATACTTAAGCTTGAGCCCGGCACATGTTTGGCCCTTTTGTTCTGGATTCCCCTTTGGCTCCTGGAAATAAACCTGGCTGGAACTGATTTGTACAAAGGCCTTCTTGCCTCTCCTTGCTGAGCTAGTCTCGTGGCATGTGTGGATGTGTGAGCCTGACTGCTCTGACTGAGTTTCCCCAAGCGGCCTTTCCACTGGAGGGGCTTATTGGGGTCTAGGCTTCAGCTCCACTCCCAAAAAGCACACTGCAACAAGTTCGCAGTCCTGAGGGACAAGGGTCAGGTAAGGAGGAAAGTTAGGCCCCTGAATTTTAGGAAAGCAAAATTTCAGCTCTTCAAGGACATAGTCAATAGGATGGCTGGGACACTGTCCTCCAGGACAAGGGAATGGAACTGAGCTGGCAGATCTTTCACGAAGACTTCCGTAGAGCACAAGAGTTTGCAATCTCCAGGAGCAAGAAATCGGGCAATGAAGGCAAGAGACCAGCATGGCTCAGTAGGGAACTGCTGGTCAAACTAAAGAGAAAGAAACAAATGCACAGACAGTGGAAACAAGGACCGGTGACCTGGGAAGAGTATAGAGATGAAGTTGGACTGTGTAGGGATGGGGTGGGGAAAGACAGGGTGAATCTGGAAATGAACCTGGCAAGGAACACAAAGAATAACAAGAAGGGCTTCTACAGGTATGTTAGCCAGAAAAGGAAAGTCAAAGAAGGTATATTCCTCCCCAATAAACAATGCTGGTGAACTGGAAACAACAGATGAGGAAACGTGTGAGGTGCTCAACAGCTTTTTTGCCTCAGTCTTTAGTGGCAACCTCTCTTCCCACACTTCTTGAGTGGATGAACAGCAGGATGGGGACTGGGGGAGCAAAGTCCTTCCCACTGTAAGATCAGGTTCACGAACACCTGAAGAACCTGAACATACATAAGTGTATTGGACCCAACGAGATGCATCCCAGAGTCCTGAGGGAATTGGCTGATGTAGTTGCCAAGACAGTCTCCATGATATTTGAAAAGTCATAGCATTCAGGAGAAGTCCCAGGTGACTGGAAAAGGAGAAACACTACCCATCTTTAAAAAGGGTAGTAAGGAGGACTCTGGGAACTTCCAACCTGTCAGCATCACCTCTGTGCCTGGGAAGATCATGAAACAGATCCTCCTAGAAGCTCTGCTAAGGCACATGGAGGACAGGGAGGTGATTTGGGACAGCCAACATGACTTCACCAAGGGCACGTTCTGCCTCACCACCTTGTGTCCTTCTATGATGGGGTGACTACGTCAGTGGACAAGGGAAGGGCTACAAATGTCATTTATATGGACTTCTGTAAAGCCTTTGACACAGTCCCCCACAACATCCTTCTCTCTTAATTGGAGAGAGGTGGAGTCAATGAGTTGACTGTTGGATAAGAAAATTGTGGGATGGCCACATTGTTGCCTTTTTGGCTCCTGAAATCATGAGCCAGACACGGTTAGGTGATAAATGCAGTTGCCTTTTATGAAGGGTCCCTTCAGGTGCACAACATGCAGAAATACACACTGAAAATGTGCCAAAGATGCACACGATATAGGGTGAATACAGTTTTATAAGTTTGGCAAATTAGAATCATTGACCAGAACCCCCAATTTGAAACACAGGTGATGAGGTAATTCCCCCCTTGGTTCGACCCTCTTATGAAGCCCCTCTTGCTCGCTACTAGCTCTACTTTTTTTATGAGAATGTATCTCGACCTCAGTTCTTAGAAGATGGGGCCCTAGGAATGTGTTTTGTCTTCCTAGCAGGAGAGGAAACTTACTAGCTATGAATTTGTACAGTTATACAATAATAGGATACAGAGCTACAAATATATGAAGAATATATAAAAGCAAAAATCTGTTTGGCATTAACATCCAAAGGGTAGTGGTCAATGGCTCAGAGTCCTGATGGACATCACTGACAAGTGGTGTCCCTCAGGGATCTGCACTGGGACCAGTGCCATTTAATATCATCATTAATGACAGACAAAGGGATCAAGTGCACCCTCAGCAAATTTGCCGATGACACCAAGTTGAGTGGTGCAATTGACATACCTGAAGGACAGGATGCCATCCACACAGACCTGGACAAAATAAAGAAGGGGGCTGGGTTGGTTTTGCACGGCCTTGTTTTTGGTGGCAGGGGGGCCAGCCACAGAGCTGGCTTCTGTAAGAAGATGCTAGAAGCTTCCACCACGTCTGAAAGAGCCAATCCCTGATGGTTCAGAAGATAGTTATGCTGCTGGCCAAGCCTAGGCAAATTAGAGGTTGGTAATGTGTCTGTGATAACATATTTAAGAAGAAAATCAAAACAAAGTGGGCACGCAATTTGGATTTCAGCTAGAGAAGAGGAGGAAGTGAAAACGTGAGGGAAACAACATGGAGACATCAAGGTCAGTGGACAAAAAGGGGGAGGAGGTGGTCCAGCTGCAGTAGCCGAGATTCCTCTGCAGGCTGTGGTGATGACCATGGTGAAGCAGGCTGTCCCCCTGCAGCCCATGCAGGTCTACAGGGGATGCAAAGATCCACCTGCAGCCTGTGGGGGAGGTGCTTACACCAGAGCAGGTGGATGCCAGGAGGCTGTGATCCAGTGGAATACCCAGTGGAGAGAGGAGGGCCCTGTTTTGAGGCTGGAGCAGGCTGTCCTTGGAGGACTGCACCCTGTACAAGAGTGACCCACACCACAGCAGTTTTGGGAGGACTGTTTGCTCATAGGAGGAATTCACCTTGCAGCAGTTTTGGGATGACTGCTGCTTGTGAGATTGGAACCACACTGGAGAAGTTTGTGGAGAACTGTCTCCTGTGAGAGGGACTCCATGGTCTCACAAGGGAACGACTTCTCTCCCTGAGCAGTGGAAGAAAACCTTGGGTGATTGATGCCTAACCCCCCACACCCAGTCTCCCTGCATTGTTGGTGGGAAGGAGGGAGGGGTTGGGGGAAGAAAAGGTGGTTTTAAGGGCTTATTTTATTTCTCATTATCCTTCTCTGATTTTGTTGGTAATAAATTCACTTTGTACCTTTAAGTTGAACCTGTTTTGCCCTTGGAGTGTTTTCTCCCAGTCCTTATCTCAACTCATGAACTCTTTGTTAATTTTTTTTCTCTCCTCTGGCCAGCTGTAGCAGGGGGGGGTGAGTGAGAGCAACTTTTGTGGGTGCCTGGCATTTGGCTGATGTCAAACCATGACAGGGTGGATTTGGTGTGGGGAACTATTTTCCTTTTCTTTCTGTTTAGTTTAGCTGTTTTTTGTTGTTCTATCAGAAGACTGTATGTTGAATGGGGTTTCAAATATAATTCTTAAATATATGATTCACAGAGGCAAGGGGTGGAATGTGTTTGTTTTGCATGGCCTGGTTTTGGAAGTGGGGGGGCCACAGAGGTGGCTCCTACCATGGAGAGCTCTATCGCAGTTTCCATAGTAGCAAGTTTTGTTTTGCATAGAAATAGAAGTGGCTGTGGGCAGCGGGAAGGGGCCAGCACAGGTGAAGTGGGACGCACAACACATGTGGTGCCAGGAGTATCCCCGGGCAAATGCATCCGTGCCACACATATGGTCTGTGGGAACTGGGCTACTCTATCTGCCCCTCTCCTCTTTGCTACCCAAGGGGGGAAGGCGGGGTCCAGTTATGGGGAAGTTGCCTGGTCTGGCAGGATCAGTGTGCCTTTTGCAAGGCACATTGGGTCCAAAGAAGAAGAAGCCACATTTCAAGCTCCCTTAAAACAGGCTATAAGCAGAGTCCTGTTTTAACAAACACCTTAGAAGGAAAACTGAGTCAAGATACTTTAATAGTGATTAGTGCCAAGAATTGCTGCATTTAAGAGTTCCATCTAACTCACTGTACTTGTTCTGTGAACATCGATGACAAGTATCCCATGCCATATTACTGGAACATGGTAATGTTATTCTGCAAACATTTGCTATCAATCCTGGTATGTCTCTGTTCTCGACATTAACTGATAATGTATCTGAGTATGACTGTTTACAGACCATTGAAGAGGCCCCTTCCAGCAGACCAAACCTGAAGGACATGCCTCCAGAAGATCCAGATTGGGAGCTGTATACAGACGAGAGCAGCTTCATGCTAGACGGCAAACAGATGACAGGTTATGCAGTGACAACCATGAACCAGATAATCGAGACAAAGGCCTTGCCATTGAATGTATCATCACAGAGAGCTGGACTGATTATTGCATCAAGGAGAGCTCTAGAACTGAGGGGAGGAAAGAAGATAAAAATATGCATGTCTTAGGTTACAATGTAAGAGAAAAGATACCAAAAACATATGTATTCTATTACCATCTATGTAAATCCTTAAGATAAGTGAGGCAGTGTTGTTTATCCTCTCTGTGACTCATCCCTGATAACTCCCTCCAGGGTCTATCTTCTGCTAATGGGCCATCGAGGTCTCCCAGCATGACTCATAGAATTACATCATCTCATTGTGAGATGCTTTGCCCAGGGGGAGGGACCAAGCATTCCTACCTGGACATAATTTGAGGTTTGGATCACCACAGCAGTTTTACCTACTGGATTCCCAGAGGACAAGTGCTACATAACCACCGCTGGGCATTCAGAGGAAGACCAGACCCTTCGACAGGATCACTGCTTCAACAGAACCACATCTATCACTTCAACAGGATTGCAGCCACCATTTAATTGGACTGCTACTACCACCCTGACCAACAGGGTGTCAGGTTGTATCCTGACTCTGTCAGTTTAAGCCAGTGTTTTCTGCCTTTATTTTAATTTTCCTATTAAATTGTAGTTCTGACTTGGAGTCTCCCGCTGGTCTGTTTTCAGAGTAGTACAATGGGCTAATTCTGAATATGCATTTAATGTTGTGTATATCCATGGAGTCATCTGGAAGGAAACAGAATTGCTGACTGTTCAAGGTAATGGAATCAAACCTGCTGAACAGATACATGCACTGCTACTGAATATTTGGGAGTCTAGAGAAGCAGCTTTTCTGCATTGCAAAGATCATCAAAATGGGGAAACAACACCCGAATTAGAGTAATTTTGCTGAGGAAATAGTAAAAGGGGCAAGAAAAGGCATCTTAAATATAGTGCCACAGAAGAAAATTGATTTGTCAGGGTTTGCCACAAAGTATGATCACAAAGACAACCAGTTAACTGAGTCCCTTAAAGCTGAAATCAAAGTGAATAGGCTACCATACCAGGGGGACATGGTAGTGCCACCCCAGCAAGAACATGAAAGCACCCATAGGGGAACAGAGAACCTTTTGAAACATCTGAAAAAGGTTGTAATAGAAATGGAAATGACTGACATTGGACAATCTACAAGAAACAAATGTGAAATCTGCTGTAGAAACAACCCAAACCTGAGCAAAAGAGTTGTGTTAGAAATAACAGAGGCAAGGAATTTTCCTGCAGATTATTGGCAAATAGATTTTGTCTGAGTTACCGTGCAAAGAAGGATACAGGTACATATTGGTGTTGGTTGACACCTTTAGTAGATGGTCTGAAGCTTATGACTGTGTCCTAGGGTGACTTTATGATGCTTGTATCCCCAATCGTCTGTTCTGTGTGTGCTGTATGTTGTGTTCTGTACCTTTGAGACTGGTTCTGAGAGTGAAGCAGGGAAAGAAGAAGTTTGTTTTGAAAAACAGTGTTCACTCCTCTGCATTTTTCTTCTTCTTCCTTGGGACCGTGTGTTAGATGCACGGACAGTGGCCAGAGAGAGGTTTTTCTGGCTTTTAGTTAGTTTAGCTAGCTAAGGCAAAGAAGCTTCCTGGACTGTTTTTTTTTTTCTTTTTTTCTTGGCACTGTTTAAATCTCCTCAGGACTGAAAAACCCAGAGGAGGACTGGGATCTTGCAGCTGCAGCCCACCGGGCCTGGACCTTGGCATTTTCCAGCACTGAAGGGACTGAGACTGATAAGAGACTGAGAGAGCTGAGCTAACTCACAGCAAGGACTTCTCTCAGTTTTGCCATCTCTCTTCAGAGCGGCAAGAGGTTTCACTGTTTCATATTGTTCATTCCTTATGCTTGTGGGCATTTTGTTAGCTAAATAAATAGTTTTTTCCACTTTTCTCCAAGGAAGTTCTTGTCCCAGACTGGCTGGGGAGAGGGACTGTTTGGGTTTGCTCCCCAGAGGAACCCCATTCTGAGGTTTCCTCCCAAATTTGCTCTAAACCAGGACAATACATTTTTTCTATTGGTGCCCAATGTGGGGCAAAAACTTGTATTGATTATTGGTTGCATTTTGGTTGTACTTTGTGTGAGGATAAAGTAGTCAGTAGCCATGTTGCTCCTTGAATTCCTAATGTCTCTTGGAATGGAGTCCTGTGTTTGTTCCCTAGACTTTTTTTAGGTTTTAATACCTTTCTGGTCCCTAGGTTTGTTTTCTTATCTGAAAATAGCTCCAATGTTGTCCCTAACACATAGCTTTTACACTAGAGGTGCACGAATTAGGATTACTATTTTGTTGGGCTCAATGATCATTATTTATAGAAAGTTTATAAAGGAACTGGAGTTTGTGCCAGGTATGTTTGGTTTATGGTCTCTTCATCCTACCCTGCATCCTAGTTCCAGCAGCATGTTTTGGGGATTTATGAATAATTGCACCCACTTTGTTAGAGGAGGAACAGGGGATGAAGCTTTTCAGTCTTTCCTGTCCCTCGTATCTTTTGAGTCAGTTACCTCACTTTTGGGGAATGTTCAGTTTCCCTGAAGGTTAGAGAGACCACCTTCCTGGTATTTCAACTGGTGAGCTTCCTCTATACAGTCTGCAGCTTCTCTAGCTTGAGGGCTGAGATGTCCAAGGGGGCTGATGAGACCCCTGACCCAGAAGTAGGCCCCGGTGTGGAAAATCCTGAGTGGTGTGGAGAATGGGAGGATATGGGCCAAACCCTGAAGGAATTTTCTAACCCTATAGCCTGGGACTTTCCATGTGAACACATTCAGAACCTGGCTGTGGTGGGGAAATACTTGAAAGACAAGTGCCAGGATGATTCCAAGGAGAAAAGGATTATTGCAATAAGCTGGGCCCTGGCATATGCTTATCGCATGGTGCTAGATACAGTAGGGCAGCAGATAGAGGCAGAGGGGCAGGGAGATTAATCAGCATTTTGAATAATCACCTTTTGGCACCCCGACTACTGCTGCTGGGATGGATGTTCAAAGCTGAGGTTCCCTCTACCCACCACACCACCAATGCCACATGGAGTAAGTTGATTGCTCTCATCACACAGTGCACCCGTATTGGAAAACTGAATCACCCTGGGATTTTGGAGATAATTAAAAATTGGCCTGAAGGCGAAAACTTTGGTCTCACTGATGGACAGGAACAAGAGCGACACATGCTGAAGAAGCTCCACCGTACAACCAACTGCCAGCAGAAGAAACACACTATGCTCTTTTTACAGATTGTTCTTGTCACATTGTAGGGATGAAATGAAAGTGGAAAGCAGCCATATGGAGCTCCACACGACAGGTCGCTGAGGCCACTGAAGGAGAAGGTGGGTCATGCCAACTTGCTGAACTCAAAGCGGTTCAATTGGCCCTGGACATTGCTGAAAGAGAGAAGTGGCCAAAGCTCTACCTTTACACTGATCCATGGATGGTAGCCAATGCTCTGTGGGGATGGTTGGAGAAGTGGAAAAAGGCTAATTGGCAGTGTAGAGGAAAACCAATTTGAGCTGCTGAAGAGAGGAAAGACATCACTACCTGTCTCGGTTTGGGAAGACAGGTATCTGCCAGGGCAAGCTGGAGTTTCCCTTGGAATGGAGAATGTAAACCACCCCCCCTTTTTCCAATTATAACTTTGCAGTTAGAGGCTTTTAGGCAAAGATTTGGGGATAAAAATAGCAGTTCTTTACTAGTATGTATAACAAAGCAAACAAAAACAACAACTACAGCATTAATAACAAAACAGTACCAAGAACCTTGAGGGCTTTGCTTTACAAAAAGCCAGGGGAGTTTGGTCTCTGTGCCCCTGCAGGAATTCTCAGAACACCAGGCTGGAACGGTGGAAAGTCCCGGGCTGGTAGCTGGGATGGCAGGATGTCCCAGCAGGGCAGGGGGGTGCAGGGTCGCACTGTAGCAAAAGGAGCAGCGCCGAAGAAAAAGCCACGACGGCAGGGCAGGGCTGGCCTAGCTCCAGCAGGGCGGCAGAGGAGCTCAGAATAGATTTCCCAGGACCAGACTTTCTGGAACTCGTCCTGCAGCAAGCAGCAGCCTGGCTGTGTCCTCTCCGATGCCGAGAGCCAGAGCGAGCAACTGCCTCAAGCTCCGTCCTTTACCTGCTCTCAAAACACACGTTATCTCCCCCTCCGAGCTTTGGCCACCTCTTTGTTTTGATTAAGTACTCTTAAGTATCCAACACTTGGTCTCCTTGGTAACTTATGGGGAAAAAATTCTTTAGAGTAAAAAAGGAACAAACCTTACCCCCAACACTACCGGGGTAGAGAAACTATCTGTGAAGGTCCTGAAGGTCCGCCATGTAGATGCCCATGTCCCCAAGAGTAGAGCTAATGAGGAGCACCAAAACAATGAGCAGGTAGATTGGGCTGCAAAGATAGAGGTGTCAAAGATAGACTTAGATTGGCAACACAAGGGAGAGTTGTTCCTAGCTTGATGGGCTCATGATGCCTCAGGTCATCAGGATAGAGATGCCACCTATAAGTGGGCACGAGACCGAGGGGTGGATCTAACTATGGACAGTATTTCTCAGGTTATCCATGACTGTGAGACATGTGCTGTGACCAAACAGGCCAAATGGGTGAAGCCCCTATAGTATGGTCGGCAGTGGTCCAAATACAAGTATGGGGAGGCCTGGAAGACTGATTATATTACACTGCCCCAGACATGCCAAGGTAAGCGCTATGTACTCACAATGGTAGAAGCCACCATGAGATGGCTGGAGACCTATCCTGTGCCTCACGCTACTGTGTGGAACACCATTCTAGGCCTTGAAAAGCAAGTCTTTTGGAGGCATGGCACCCCTGAGAGGATTGTGTCAAACAATGGGACTCATTTCAAAATAGCCTTATCAGCACGTGGGCTAGGGAACACGGCATTGAGTGGGTGTACCATATCCCCTACCATGCACCAGCTGCTGGGAAAGTGGAGAGGTACAATAGACTGTTAGAAACCACCTTGAAAGCATCAGGTGGGGCATCTTTCAAAAACTCAAAGCAGCATCTAGCAAAGGCTACCTGGTAAGTTAACACCTGAGGTTCCACCAACAGATCAGGCCCTGCCCAGTCTGAGCTCCTGCATACAGTACATGGAGATAAAGTCCCAGTGGTGCATGTGAGAGGTTTGTTAGGGGAGACAGTTTGCATCAATTCTACCTTGAATACAGACAAACCCATCTGTGGGATTGTCTTTGCTCAGGGACCAGGTTGCACATGGTGGATAATGCAGAAAGATGCAACAACACAATGTGTACCTCAGGGAGATCTGATTGTTGGGTGAGGACTATGTGTAAATATCATTGTTTGCTGAGTGTCACTGCCATTGTCTGTATATAGCTGTATACTGTATACATATATATATGTATGTGCAATGTATATGTGTGTAGAGTTAGAATATATATTAGTTTTGGTAGTAAGTTGACGATATGGGGATAAGGGCTGGAGTGTCCTAGGGTGACTTTATGATGCTTGTATCCCCTACCTTCTGTTGTCTTTGTGTTTGATATTGTGTTCTGTACCTTTAAGACTAGTTCCGAGAGCTAAGGGGGAGAAAGAAGACACACGCAGTTTGTTTTGCAGAAACTCACTCCCTCCTCTGCATTTCGGCTCCTGGACTGTGTTCGTCTGGAGCGCGGGCAGACAGCGGGACAGAGATCTCCTGTGGTTTTAGTTAGTTTTTAGCTAGCTGAGGCAGAGAATCTCCCTGGACTGCTTTTTTTCCTTTTTCTTGGGACTGTTTAAACCTGTCTTGGGCTGAAAGACCGACTGCAGCCCACTGGGGCCTGGACCTCGGCATTTTTCCAGCGCCGGAGGGGCTGATAAGAGACTGAGCAAGCCAAGACACATCTGCCAGGACTTTCTGAGTTTGCCATCTCACCTCAGAGCTATGAGAGGTTTTATTGTTTCATATTATTATTTTTTTTTGTGCTTGTGGGCACTTTGTTTGTTAAATAAATCATTTTTTCCACTTTTCTCTAAGGAGATTTTTTCCCAGACCGATTAGGGGAGGGGCCGTTTGGGTTTGCTTCCCAGAGGGACCCCATTTGGAGGTTTTCTCCCAAATTTGCCCTAAACCAGGACACCTGGGCTTGGATAAAAGGAACTGTTCATACTACTTATATCTGGTGTTAATTTTTGCATAATAGCTGGCCGTATGATGCGATGCTGTGGTTAAATTTAAAGAGTAGAGACTAGACAAGATGGACTCTTGTCACTTGTCTAAAGGGGGGTGTGGTGGTTTAGCACAGATGTGAGGCTGGGGATGGACTCTGGCTGACCAATAGGAGTGTTGTCCATGCCTCTGGAGAACCCCGGCTTAAATCAGAGATCCAGGTGACTCAGCCCCTTTTTTTACTTCCAGCCGGAGAAGGTAACAGAGCTCTGAGGAGCAGCCCAGGCTGGCCAGGCCCCGCTGCTCCCTCCCTGTGGGGGGGAGTTGGCCCTGGGTCTGGCCATGTCTCCGAGCCCCCCATCAGCTGCCGGGGGTGGGGGTGGAGGCTGCAGCTGAGATCCCTGACTGCCTGAGCTCCGGCCAGACATGATGCCGCACTCACAACACCTAGCTAAGTCGGATAACCACTACAGGGGTAATTGATGCCGAATTGATTTAATTGATTTTTGCCTTTTCTCCTTTTATATATTGTCTATATTCTTCACACATATATTTGTAGCTCTTTAGCCTATTATTGTATTCCTAGCTAGCCCAGTACTTTTCCCTACCTTGATAGGCAGAAAGACAACACACATTCCAGAGGATTCAAGCTGGTGGTCCAAGGTTAGATTCACTGGGAAGCTAAGGTTGAAACCAGCTCTTCAAGACACATTTTCATAAACAAAATTGAGTTCCTATTTAAAGGAGGGCTACCAAAGATGTGGAACCAAAAAGGGGGAATTTCTTCATCACTTTTGCTTCTAATTGGTGATTCTTGTCAGTTATGCTAATTTGCTAAATTTATAAAACTATTTTCACCCCATTTGGGGGCGGGCTTTTTCCATATCTGCCCCTTGAAGGCTGTGTTGGTTTAGCACAGATGGTGAAGTGCAATTGGTGATTTCCTTTGAACTGACAACCAAAATGGCCAATTGCATGCAGGGATACACCTCTGGGTCACACAGCCTTAAAAGCTTGAAGGAAGCCTGGGATCGCTCTCTCTTCCTTCCGCCTTCAAAGGAGGTAAGGCAGTCCCGGCTCTCCCCTTTGGAGGGGGCCGGGACGGCCCGGCCTGCCCAAGCCCGGCCTTTCACGGGAGGCCCGCCTGGCCCGGTGACTCCCGGGCCAGGGGAGGGGATGATGTGCCCCTGTCCCGGCCTGGCTCGGTTTTTAGCAGCTGTAAAACACCCTGATGTTCCCTCTATGGGGGGGAGGAGACGGCCCGAGGCCTGGCCACGGGCATGGGCCCTTTCCCTAGCAGGGGGAGGGGAGCCTGCAGCTTGCAGCCGCTCTGAGCTGGGCCCACCCTGAATGAGACCGAGGGGTGGGGGCAGGACCCTTTCATCAGCCAGGTTGCTTCGAGATCTGTCCTGCCTGAGTTTTTTCCCCCATTCCTGCAGCTTTTGAAAATCCTGGCTGCAGAGATCACGTAACCACCGCAGGCCTGGGCAAGCTTTAACTCTTTCCTGCCAGGAGATGGGACTTCCAAAGCACTGGCTCTTCCCAGAGTGAGAACAGACAAAGTGATTGAGCATACAGAAGACTTAGCATAACAGTCAGATGGAGAGAGTGAGAAAGGGATTAATTAGAGTAAGGAAGAAGGAGTTGCCTGCTGGCTGGACTTTCTTGTTTGAGCTATGGAAATAAACTCTATTGGTAGATTGTCCTTTAAATCATAGAAAAATATGCATTTGGGGAGATAATTTGTGGATTTTTGAGCAAAGGTGTTTGTGATTGACTGTACAGTCCCATGAGATGCCTGAACAGAGAAAAAGAGATAAGAAGCTCCTGCACCAGTGAAAGAAGTATGAAGACATCTCTGTTCCTTGAGATGAGAACTCCTTTGCTTTGAAGTTGCTTATCTTTAAAAAGTGACACCCCAGATGCCCGAGTTCCACGACCCATAAGCAGCTTGGGAAACTGCTAATGGGAGGAGACCACATAGAAGCAAGTTCTCCCCAGGCAGCTGTTTCTGTGAGAGTTCCAACCCACAAGAGAACTTTTCTAAGCTGTCAGTAGGAAAATTCCATGGTACACAAAAGACTCCTCTCCTGAAAAATTGATGAAAGACTATATTTAAATGGTGAAACTGACTGAATGTTACAAGTTTTGTCTCTATGTTGTTTGTAAGCAAGTGAACACTTGTGAAAGGAGAAAAAAAGTTTTAAAAGTTTAATTTCTTCTTTTCCTTACTGTGTGTTAATAATCTGTTTACCTTTAAGTTGAGCCTGTTTTGCCTTTTTCTCCCAAAATCTTCTCTCCCAGCTGGCAAACAAAATTTGGCAAACGTGAAACCACCACAAAGGCCTTCAATAAAGACCAGCCTTTATATTACCTCATATACTAATATTGTCTTGAAAGTGTGTTGTTTTATTTCTAGGTCTTTAAGGCTTGGGAGGGATGGAGCACCTTTCCTATGATGCAAGGCTGACACAGTTGGGTTTGTTCAGCTTGAAGAAGAGAAGGCCTTGGAGTGAGCTAATTGCTACCTTCTAGTACCTGAAGGGAGCTTACAAGAAAGATGGAGAGTGACTATTTACAAGAGCATGTAGTGACAGGACAAGGGGGGATGCCTTTAAACTGAGAGTAGGTTTAGGTATTAGGAAAAAATTCTTTACTGTGAGGGTGTTGAGGCACTGGAACATTGCCAAGAGAAATTGTTGATGCCCCATCCCTGAAAGTGTTCAAGGCCAGGCTGGATGGGGCTCTGAGCAACCTGGTCTAGTGAAAGGTATCCCTGTCCATGGTAGCAGGGCTTGGAACTAGATGATCTTTAAGGTCCTTCCCAACCCAGGCCATTCTATGATTCTATAATTCTCTTAAGCAAGCTGAAGACTTGCCAGTGATCTAGACTTAACACAGCAGACCTCACAAAGCTGTGTAGGGTGCTACACGTCAAGGCACTGTTTCCAGTATAGGCACTTCTGGGTCTATTTCTTCAGGAAAGGATTTGGCAGGGTGAAGAATGGGGGATCCTTGTACACAGGCAGCAGCTAAGTCATTTAAGGTGTGTCTTGGGGATGGTTCGTATCCCATAGCCATTTTGGTTTAGTTTTTGTATTGTATCCAGAATTGTTACTGCCCCCCCCCCCCCCCCCCCCGGCTTGGGAATATCGCGATGGGTGAAGGGCGGCCTGGGATCCTGCAGGTGGTTGGAGGCCAAGGGTTGCTCTTCCTTCCAGTGGGAGTGATTGACATGGTGGCCACACGGCACAGTAGGGAAGTCTGACCTGAGATCCTGTTGCCCTGTGGTTTTTGGTTTTTTCCCCTCTTGGTTTTCTTTCTCTTTCAGCACTGTGACCAGGGCCTGCCGGCTTGCTTCTCTGCTCCTCTGTCGCTTGGGAGCACAGAGCCAGTGCGTGTGGTGCCAGGAGCTGGGAGCAACTTCCCCGCCAGGCCGTTCTCTCTACGCGGCGGCCTGACCTCGGGACCAGCCGTTCCCAGTGAGCTGTGCAAGGGAGCAATCCGCAGCCCAGCCCCCCCCGTTTTCTGCTGCAGCTTTAGGGGATTTTGCTACACTTTAGCTTTATACTCCGCGTCCGCCCAGACCCCCCACTGCTTCTGCCACAACTTCGGAGTTATTGCTGCACTTTGATTCGCCATCCCTGGAGTCTTTCGCTTCTGCTGTTCCAGCCCACTGCTCTGAGGCTGCTGCAACAGTCCAGCTCACCTCCTGGAGTGGCACTGAGACTGGCTGCTTCCTGTGAGTTTTGCAAGGGGAGCCACCTCCTCTCTCCCCTGTCGCCTGAGCTGCCATTGCCATGTGGAGAGGCAGCCGAACTTGCTCCACAGCGCCCCCTGCAGCCACAGGGGAATCATCGCACTCACCCTGCCTCACCTGGAGCCAACAGCGCTCCTGACGGCCGTGGTCATAACTACACGGAAGGGGAAAGTGCTTGATAGGCCAGAGAAGGCTGTTATTGGGATTCTGTTTTTGTTTGTTGTCGCTGCTGTTGTTTGTTTGCCTTGTCATATATATACACACCAGTAAAGAACTGTTATTCCTTTTCCTATATCTTTGCCTGAAAGCCCCATAAATGCAAAGTTATAATAAATTGGAGGGAAGGGGGTCATATTTTCCATTCCAGGAAGGTTCCCACCTTCCTGGGCAGACATCTGTCTCTCAAACCACAACAAAGTGTTTTGTTATTTTAGTTAAAGTTCAGGCCATACCTCCTGTCATTTCCAGGGAACTACAGGCTTATCAGTCTGACCTCAGTGAAGGGGGAGGTTGCCAAGCAGATCATCTTAAATACCATCACATGGCATGTACAGGACAATCAGGGAATCAGGCTCAGCCAGCATGAGTTTATGAAAGGCGGGTCCTGCTTGACTAACCTGGTCTTTTATGAAAGGGTGACCTGCTCGGCAGATGAGGGAAAGTCTGGAGATGTTGTCTACCTGAACATAAGTAAAGCAAGCCTTTGCCATCCTTTCCCCCAGCATTCTCCTGGAGAAACTGGCTGCTAATGGCTTGGATGAGTGTACTCTTTGCAAGATAAAAAACTGTTTGGATGGCCATGCCCAGAGAGTTTTGGTGAAGGGTGTGTTGGTTGCTAGTCACAGTCCGTGGCTGCTCACAAATGGTGTTCCCCAGGGCACAGTATTGGGGTTACTTCTGTTTAATATCTTTATTGATCTGGATGAGGGGACTGTGTGCGACCTCAGTAAGTTTGTAGACATCACCAATTGGGTGGGAGTGTTGATCTACTTGAGGGTAGAAAGGTTCTGATGAGGGGTCTGGACAGGCTGGATTGATGGGATGATGCCAGTTATATGAGGTTCAACAAGGGACTTGGATTTGTCACAACAACCCCATCCAACACTACAGGCTTGAGAAGAATGTCTGGAAAGCTGCCTGACAGAAAAGGACCTGGGGATACTGGTAGACAACCAGCTGAATATGAACCAGAAGTGTGCCCAAGTGGCCAAGAAGGCAAATGTTGTCCAGGCTTGTATCAGCAATAGTGTGGCCAACAGGACTAAAGAAGTGATCGTCCCCTTGTATTCAGCACTGGTGAGGCCGCACCTCAAGTGTGTTCACTTCTTGGCCCCACACTACAGGTTCTGGAGTATGGCCAAAGGACAACAAAGCTGGTGAAGGGTCTGGACCATAAGTCTTTTAAATTATATTTTACAGCAGGGACCAAATTAAGTTCTAGTTGGGTTTAGGCCCTTCTAATTCTTCCTGTATAACCTCGCAACATCTTTGTAGTCCTCCTGAGTTGCCTGCCCCTTCTTCTAATGGGCATAAACTCTCCTTTTCCTGAGTTCTGGACAAAGCTCTGTTCAGCCAGGCTGGTCTCCTTCCCCATTGGCTTGTCTTTTTGCTCCTGTGTGTTTAGGATTTCCTTCTTGAAGAATATCCAGCCACCCCAGACTTCTTTGCCCTTCAGGACTGCCCTCCAAGGGGCTCTCTCAACCAGTCCCCTCAACAGGCCAAAGTCTGCCCTCTGGAAGTTCAAGATGGCAGTTCTGCTGATCCCCCTCCTTACTTCTCTGAGAATTGAAAACTTTCATTTCATGATTGCTGTGCCCAAGATGGCCTCCGAACACCACATCACCCACCTCCTACACTATTTCCTCTCTGCTCTATTTCCTGCAGACATCTGGTAAGTTGAAGTCCCCATGAGAACAAGGGCCAGCGATTATGAAACTTCTCCCAGCTTCTTATAGAATATTTCATCTGCTTCTTCATCCTGGTTAGGTGGTCTGTAACAAACTCACCAGGATATCTGCCTTGTGGGCCTTCCTCTTCTCATTTGACAGCCACAATAGGAAAGACTTGGTTGTAGCTGGTCTGATCTGATTAGGAACTCATGCATGCATGCTGTTTATACAGACCAACCACAGGAAGTAAGTCTGCACAAGAGTCTCATGCAAATGAAGTAACATTCCAAAAAACACCAGCCACAGGATTGTAACAATGGAATTCAGTATTTTACCAAATTAGTTACTCCATCTCCTAAATCTTCAGTTTCAGTGTTTTACTGACAAAAAAATGGATAGTACATGGCAAGATTTCTCCAGTTACAGAAAGATTACTTTCCCCTCAGTATTTGTGGTGTGCCTTGTTGATTACACATTTATATCTAGCTTAAAACAACATCCTTCTTTCTTTCTATATTTCAAAGACAATATTGAGTGTAGTAGTGTTTGTTATGGTTAAATCTGTACAGCTAGGGATGGGTTTTTTCAGATATATTAGAGAACTTAAGTATTATAAGATATATACAGCACACACTTTAAAATAACCACATGATTTTATTTGCTAAAATAATGTTTACTATAGGTGATTTAATTGCTTTGATGTTATGAGGAATTAATTTTTTAGTGCCTGGGGGAGAGAGGAAATTCTAATATTTTAAAGTTGATATAACAGTATATTTTTATTTAGCATTTTTAGTTATTAATAATTATGGACAGGCTGAAGTACTATTTGTGTAACTAAAAGATAAGCAAAAACAATAGCGGTCATTAATTGGTTTGTAGAACCTTCAAAGGTCAAGCAGCATAGAAAACATTACATTGTCTGAGAATGTAACTCATACTAAAGCATAGCAGCATACAAAAGTATCAGAAATTTCAAAGAACAAAGCTCAAAATGGCACCAAATTATAACCATATTAGTAGTTGTGTCACTTCTACTATTGTAACCAAGATATTGACATTAAATCTAGGATGTCAAAAATGTTCATTTTTATGATCATAAATTTGATGTCAAAAATCTCATCCCTTGATTAACTATGAGATGTTTAGAACCAGTTATCTCACTAAAACACCTTTAAATTCTTAATAGTCTGAAGTGTTAAAGAAGTCAATATTTTCAAACATACAACTAAAAGTATTTTTTGAAAGGCAATCAACTGAAAGTTAATTCCCATTTCACAACATAATTTGTTCTGGATGGGGTACCAGTTTATTCTTCTACAGCACAACATTCTGGAGATCTGACAGAGAAAGAAATAAGGGAATTTTTTTCATGCTAAGCCTATAAGAAAATACAGAAGGCTAAGAAGCAGCACACCTAAGACAACTGTATTCTAGCAGTGAATGACCATCAACCCCTTTTTGATGCACAAAAATCAAAAAATCTACTTCTCTGAAAAACATTAAAAACTTTATTTTGTTCATTAAGTCACAGGAATAAAACCATATCATTTTACAAGTTATTTTAATTGTATGCCAACTCTTATAAACAACATAAATGATTAAAGTAAATGTTTATATACTAAAGGAGTACATACTTAGCAAGTATAATGGTCAAAGTCAAGAAACTTTGCAGACGAAAATTAGCACCTTTTCAAGTTTCTTTTGGAGGGGCACAAATTACAGTATCTTCAGAACTCAAGTCTAATCTGAAATCAGCTATACATGAATAAAATCCAGCTAGAAGAACCGAGAAGGAGAACAGAAAAGCTTCAACATTAAAGTCACCAATTGGAAGTGTTAATATTGTTAACTGAGTTATGCAATATGGCAACTTTATATTGATAATATAAGCAATAAACCTGTCATAGTGAAATTTGGATTTACTATACTGTGTAAAACCCAAGGCTACTCACATACTGAGTAGTGAACACACTTTAAAGGTACACTTAAAAGCCTCCAATAAAGGGGAAGCATAACATCTGTTTAAATAGCAAATTAAAAAGTCTTTTTTACCATTAAGTATTTTGGGGAGGAAATATTAAATATCTATAATTGCAACACCCTTTGCATTCAGTGTGTTACTCCAAACATAAGGAAAGAAACCAGTGTGTGGTACTAGTACTGTTTAAATAACATAAGATTATACATTGCAGCGTAATTAATACTACATAGATACATTCCTAGTATGTGCTGGTATATATGTTCTCAAACATATATACACACATATATACAAGTGCACTTCACACATCCTCTCAAATCCCCATCCATTCATTCCCCCTCACAGTATCTGAAGGTAGATTGCTATGTTGTTTGGAGCTACCACTTTTTATAAAAGCACATACTAAAAGATCATGTCCACTGTAATCTCACAGCAACACTTAAAATGATCCCACAAAACCCAAGAAAAGTTAGTGCACACAAAAAATAAGGTTAAAAACGTCTTTGGAGTTCCACAGTTAGCATAACGATCTCACAAATGTGAAGACTAATGATAAGCTTTATAATTGATTAAGTCACAGAGTGCAAAGCAACATCCATTGACTCTTTTGTGTGAATGGAATGATGGAAGCTACATGGGTAAGTTCAATGGATAGTTCATATATACATGTGACCAGGAACAGCCAAACCAGATTTATGCTCTTAGATTAGTCATTCTGAATCACGATGCAATTCTGAAGCATCAGCTCTGCAAATTGGGCAGGTACGATTTGCCTGTAAAACCAGAAATAAAAGAACATTTAATGCACTGACAAATACGCTCGTTACAGTAAATGTGTGCAGCCCAGAAACAAAATTTAATTGCCACTTGCAGTGATCAAGAGTGCCCAAAACAGACACACACACACACACATACAAAAAAGATAAATTCAGAATGAACCTGTTTTCTGATACTCTGGAGTATGTGAAAATGACCTACAAGTTTTGTAAACTCAAAAGAAAAACACAGTGGGCAGAGAAATCCACCATCACTAGAGAAGCACAACAGTGGTGGAAGAAAGTGCCCTATATTAGGGCATCCTAGTCTTTATTGTAAGAAACGAAATGCCAATTTCTGAATTCAGTTAAATACTGTTTGCCTTGCTTATAGTAGTTTTTTCTATCGTTTAACCCAAACCTGTAAAGAAACAAAATAACAATTCCTAAGTTCAGTTTTGCCTTGCCTATGGTGGAGCTTTTCTCTGCCGTTTAGCCCAGACTGATTATTATGGTAATTGAGATGCCTTCCCTAAATGTTTTGTCTGTCAAATGTTAATTACCTTCCTTTGTACCTGTCCTTGCTGCCACCCCAGCCATAGCAACCATGACTGGCCATAGCAACGACTGGGGAACCTGGCACCACCCTACATGCAGATGAAAAGACCCCAGGTGTTTGTGGGACAAAATTAGAACTTAAAACCCCTAAAAATAAACGAGCCAACACAAACCAAAAACTAAAAATAACCACTCTAAGTCAGCAGAACCATGAAGAGCCTCACACCAACCAGACCTGAGTTCCAGCTTGTCACCATAACTTCAGAAGTATCCCATACACAGGACTCCCCCAAGCTTTCCAACAAATCAGTGGGATTTCCAGGGACTCCTGCGAGAGGGAACCCCCAGCTCAGCCGTGTGGAAGAGCTGATTGTCTCCTCTGCGTCGTCCATCGGGAGCAGTGGTGGTGTGTGCAGCCCCTCGAGTCCCCCACCTAGAGCTGAACTTAATAAAGGCATTAAAAAGGAGCAAGTCTCCTTGCCCATTTATTTCATTTATTATGAACCACAGATTTTTAGACTCACTATCCTGTTATCCCGTCAGAAGAGCAGAAGTCTATTATGCAGGTTTGGCCAAAGTTTGAAAGTGAGTGAGGTGGGGAAAAAGAAGGGGTTTTAGCAACAGACACAACAGACAGTCTGACTAAACAGCTCCAAAGCTGAACATGCAGAGAAATTTATCCTTTTAGTGAAAAATTTGTTGAGAATGCACTGATTCATAAAATTATTCATGTTGGAATGATCCTTCGAAGGTCTCTAGGTTAGCCTTCTGCTCAAAGCAGGGTCAGCTGTAAGGTCAGATGAAGTTACTCAAGTTTCTCTCCCAATAGGTCCTGAAAATATCCAGGAAAGAGGCTGCGCAGCATCTCTGGTCCCCTGTTTGACTACTTGTTTTTGTGTATTTCATCAAATTAATTCCCCTTCACATCTTAACATAACCAGTGTAAAGATTAATTAGGTGCATATATCATAGGCTGCAATATATGTATGTATGTATGTATGTGTGTGTGTATGTATGTATGGGCTCTCTTAATTTGCTATTCCTTCAGTCAAGCTAACTTCCTGTAACATAAGAGCTGCACAAGGAACTGCAATTATTATAAGAAACATTACATGGAAATATTCTAGCTGAAATAAACCTTATTTAGAAGATAAGGATTCTCAGACTGAGCCTTCAGGGTGAATACAGATCATGTGTTCAAGTTTTTCTTTGTAATTATGACTAAATCCTGCTTAAAAAAAAAGGTTACTCATATATTCCTTTGACTCAGTGTTGGAGGTTAGGATTTTCCTTTTTTTTCTTTTAGGGAATTTTCTCCCATTTGTTGCCTAAGAGATTATACTGACTACTTATGAGAGAAAAAAGAAGGGTGCAGCTGGCTGCAGTCTCTTAGCTTGGGGGTTTTCTCTTGGGAAGGGAAGACATATCGCGAAATTTTGGCTGGGGGGTGAGGGACTGGGCTCAGCTCCTTTCTCTCTCTTGTTCTCAGGACCGGAGGAGGAGCGGTGCTGTTGCTGCTGTGGGGAGAATTGGCTGCCACGGCAGAGTTCCATCTCTTACTGCTTCTCCTACCATGAGGGAGGCTTTGCTCGCAAGATTGGCTGTTGAACTGGGACCTTATTAACACCCGACCTTACTGGGAAGGACCCTCACCATCTACTCTGGTGCCCCAGGGGAAAACCCAGGACCCCGAGCCCCTCCGAGGGAGCATCGTCCATCTGCTTTCGGGATCCCTGCTGCCGCTGCCCAGCCCCACTGTTTTCTGTTGCTGCTTCCGGTCTTTCACTACAGTTTAACTTGACACCCCATGTCGGCCTGGATCCCTGTGGCTCCTGCTACAGCTGCAGAGTTTCTGCTACATTTTGTTTGTCACCCTGGGTATGCTCGCCTCTGCTATTCCAGCTTGCTGTTCCAAGGTTCCTGCTATGGTCCATTTCAGCATCCGGAGGGGCACCAGGACTGGCTCCCTCTGTGGGTTTGTAAAGGAAGCCCCTTTTTTATCTCTTCCACGGGCTTGCCCACCATTACCCATATGCAGAGAGGCAGTTGAGCCTGCGCCACAGCACCCCCTGCAGCTGCGGGGGAATCACTGCACCTACCCTGCCGACCAGGAGCTAACAGCGCCCCTGCTGGCTGTGACCATAACTACACCAAAGAGGAAAATGCTTAACGAGCAGGGAAGAGACTTTATTGGGTTTTTTGTTTTGATTTTTTTTGTTTCTGCCATTGTTTTTTTGTTTGTCTTGTTTTATATGTATGCATGTATGTATGTATGTATGTATATAAAGAACTGTTATTCCTTTTCCCATATCTTTGCCTGCAAGCCCTGTAATTTCAAAGTTATAATAATTTGGAGGGAAAGGGGGTCACATTTTCCATTCTAAGGGAGGTTCCTGCCTTCTTTGGCAGACACCTGTCTTTCAAATCAAGACACTCAAGGAGTTAGGATATCAATAACCAATCAGATATTGTGAAACATGATAAAACTGAGAGCTGAAAAGCCTGACAAGCAAAAAGATTATTCTCTCTCTTGTTAATCTCGTCCCATTCGCTGTTTAACCTCTTTTTCATGAGTCTTCAGCCTTATGTAACATGGATTTTTTTCTCACTGTAGTCTAATATATAGGCACATAATTCATAATTCAGTATAAAATAGGTTTTCCTCTGGAAATCTCATATTTCCTGAAAAAGTCTTTCTATGTAGGGTTTTATAACTATAAGACGGACAAAAATTCAAATTTCATATGTAGGTGTGTCAAAGTTTGCTTTGATGCCCTCTACGGCTGCATCATCAGCTTGTAATGGAACAGTAAACTTTACTAAAATTAACCAATGATAATGTGTTCCCTTGCACAATTTATCATCATGAGATGTGGATTTAAAGAGCAAAAGTTATTTTACCCCACTCCCTAAACAGTCTAAAACTTTGTGTTGACATAGTGTAACTGTACTCCCTTTAGGCGCAGATTGCAAAAATCTTTCAATTAAAGAGAAACCTGCCTAGTTGACACTGTTATGCTGATGCATTTTTTCTAAAGTCAGTCATCCTTTAGCCAATACTAGTGTTAAAAGTATGCAATTTCTAAGTTTGGTTAGAAGCACCAGCACAAAATCACCTCCAAATTACTACAGTTCACTTCAGATTACTAAAATACGAATTCCCCAAAACTGTTTTTTCCCCCTTTTTACTGGTCTCTAAGGGCTATTTTCACTATCCTTTGATTACCAATTGAAAGTGTTTAATGTAACATAAGAACTGCCATATTGACTCCAACCAAATACTCTGAACTGAACAGTGATCAACAGCAGATGCATGAGAAAGAGCATACATGATTGAATCATAGAATCATTAAGGTTGGAAAAGACCTCCAAGATCACCAAATCCAACCTTTGACCAAATACCACCACTAAACCATATTGTGAAGTGCCATGTCTACTCATTTTTTTGAACACTTTCAGGGATTTCAGGGATGGTGACTCCACCACTTTCCTAGGGAGCCTGTTCCAATGCTTAACCATTCTTTCAGTGAGGAAATTTTCCCTAAATTCCAACTTGAACCTCCCCTGGCACAACTTGAGGCCATTTTTCCTTCTCCTATCACTATTTGCCTGGGATATTTCCCTGATATATTTCCCTACCTTCCAGAAGCCTGTGGGTCAAGTACTTTCCAAGACAGATGCAATGTTTTTGCATTAACAACCCTTAGAAGAATTATTTTTTAAAAAACTTATCAACCTTCACAGAATTTCAGCATCCATCATGCCATGAGGTGCATGACACCCGATGGTGTTCTCATTTCAGAAGAGAGAACAAGCTATTTTTCCTTGTTTACTTTCTCTCCATGTCACACATAGAATCATAGAATATCTCAAGTTGTAAGAGACCAATAAGGATCATAAGTCAAACTTTCTGCTCCTTTTAGGACTACCTAAAACTAAGTTATATGACTAAGAGCATTGTCCAGACACTCCTTAAACTCTGACAAGCGTACTGCTGTGACTGCTTCCTTGGGGGGGCCTGTTCCAGTGACCGATCACCCTCTTAGTGGAGAATCTTTTCCTAATGTCCAATATGAACTTCCCAATGCAGCTTCTTTCCATTTCCTCATGTCCTATTGCTGGTTACCAGAGAGAGATCAGCACATCTCCCTCCACTGCCCTTCTTGAGGAATCACAGAATCAACTAGGTTGGAAAAGACTTCTGAGATCATTGAACCCAACTTATGACCTAACACCACCATTATAAACTAGACCATAGCACTAAGTGCCATGTCTAGTCTTTCACTAAACACCTCCAGGGATGGTGACTCCACCACCTCCCTGGGCAGTCCATTCCAATGTCTAATCACCCTTTCTGTGAAGAAAATCCTCCTAATGTCCAACCTGAACCTCCCCTGGCACAGCTTGAGGCTATGTCCTCTTGTGCTGTCCCTAGCTGCTTGGGAGAAGAAGCCAACCCTCACCTGGCTACAACCTCCTTTCAGGTAGTTGTAGAGATCAATAAGGTTTCCTCCAAGCCTCCTTTTCTCCAGGCTAAACAGCCCCAGCTTCCTCATAAGACTTGTGCTCCAGACCCGTCATCAGCTTTGTTGCCCTTGTCTGGACATGCTTCAGCACGTCAATGTCCTTCCTGAAGTGAGGGGCCCAGAACTGGACACAGTACTCAAGGTGTGGCCTCACCAGTGCCGAGCACAGGGAGAAGTTGTTGACTGAGATGAGGTCACCCCTCAACCTTCTCTTTGCTGAACAAACCAAGTGATCTCAGCTACTCCTCATAAGTCTTTCTCTTGAGGCCTTTCACCATCTTGGTCACCCTCTTCTGGACACAGTTTGATGTCCTTCTTATACTGAGGAATCCAAGACTGCACAGTACTCAAGGTGGGGCTGCACAAGTGCAGTGTAGAGTGGGAGAATCATCTTCCTTGACAGGCTAATTATGCTGTGCTTGATGCACCCATGGACACAATTGGACCTTTTGGCTGCCAGGGCACACTGCTGACTCATATTCAACTTGCCATCCATCCAAACCACCAGATCTCTTTCCATGGGGCTGCTCACCAGTGTCTCTTCCCTCAGTTTCATAGAGCCAAGATTATCCCAGGTGTAGAATCTGGCACTTGATCTTGACATGACTAAGCTTTATGCAATTATATGGTTTAATACATCCAGTGTGGAAAAATGGTTCAGTGTTGCCCCAGACCATATGACATGAATAGCAGGGGACTGGAAAATATTCTGTACTGACACTTGCATATTGTTAATTTGAGCTAGTTGACAATCACTCTATATAACAGTCTAAATAAATATCTATGAATGCTAACATGCTTTAAAAAATATTTCAAGCTCAAACGACACATAACAGTCATCTAGTTGATTCTCAGACATGTTCTCTCACCTAATTCTGAATCCAAGCACATATTTCATTCAAATAAGCTATCAAGAAAAGACAAAGAGCAGTATTGTGGAAAGATTAACACCAGTCCTAGAATTTAGTATTACCTTTAGAATATATTGGTGTTGTGGTTTACAAATGGTATTCTCCAATTTAGTACTCCTGCTAAAACCATACTGCTGCTTGCTCCCCCTCCCCTCCTCCAATGGGAAGCACAAAAGGCAAAGATCACAGGTTGAGAGAAGAACAACTTACTGGAAACAGCAATGAGATAAGAAAATTTACAGAAACAGTGACGATATTGCTAACAAAAGGTATAAGACAAGAAAATGATTTACATGTAAAAAACCACCAGACTGGTTTTTTCTCTAACAGAAAGGAACGTCCTTTTTCTTGGAAGTAAGGGAGAGAGTCCCTTTCCCCTGCCTCAGGCAATGATGTCAGGTGGGGGGGCGCTTGTTTCCAATAGCAGAGGCTCTGGTCTGTACTGGAGGGTCATAGGACACTTCTTTAAATTCCTGGAAGTCCTCTTTAAATTACTGGAGGTCCTTGGACAGTCTTTTCACAGATGAGACACAGGTCCATAGGGGGAGAAAGATACTTTCTTCATATAGCTGGAGTTCGGTAACCAAATTATCTACTCTTTGTTCTCTTTCTTTCCATGACATCAGTGCAAATGAGTTGGCATATGCTGATGGCACGCAGCGTAGGAACTTCTGCCCCATGGTTTGTTTACACTGGACCTCATCTGAATTTATAAGGGATTTCTCAGTCCTTGTAGAGTACCTCTAGCACACACCTAATTTTTTCAGGTACTGCATACTTTGCTCCATGGTGTTCCACTTGTCTAAGTGCACTGAAAGATCATCCTTGAAAAGATATCTTTCCCTCACACTTGATAGGAGTCGCCTCCAGAAGCTGAGAGCCTCTGTCCTCTTATCAATCCCCTTGTTAATGCTGACATCCCAGGACAGGGATCCCAGTTGCTTGGCTTCACAACCATCTAGTTTCATATCATGGGTCGCAATATCACAGCATTGGAGCACACAGGTCACCAAGGGCTCATGCAACTAGCAGCTGAAATCTTTTCACACATCTCGCAGTTCATCTGGGAATAGGGATCAGGTGATTATATCTGGCCCTGCCTCTTCCTCCTGCTATTCGAGCTTGGCTTCCTCTTCATCCCTCACTAAGCAAACTGGTTTGGTATTGGATTTCTTCTTCTGTATAGGGGTGACTGATACTGCCATGGGTTGTTCCTCTGGTTCAGCTGCAGTTTGAGTGGCCACGGTGCTTGTTGGTCTGCTTTCCTCCTCCTCTCTCTGAGGAGTAAATAGTAGCCAGGGCCTAGTGTGTTGCATAGCTTTGCACCTCTCTGGAACTGCCACAGCATTTTTCTTACAAATATTCCTTCACTTTATCAGGGTCCTGTAGTTGCTCAGGGTCAACTTCCAAACCATTGGAGCAGAATAGCCCTTCAAAAACTGACCCATGTCCTCCCACATTCCATGCTGTAGTGGTTTGAAAGCAAAACAAGTGAGACACTCCAAGTCAGAAAAACAATTTAATAGGAAGAAAAAAAAAGTAATTAAAATAAATGCAATAATACAAAAGACCACTGACAGAGTCAGAATAAAACCTGAGCAGGTGTAGTGGTTTGAAAGCAAAACAAGTGAGAGGCTTTAAGTCAGAAATACAATTTAATAGGAGGAAGAGAAAAAGAATAAAATAAGATAGATGCAATAACACAAAAGACAACTGACAGAGTCAGAATACAACCTGAGTGGGATGATGGAAGCAGTGATCCTGTAGAAAGGTCTGGTAGCTCTGATCCTCTGGGAATCCAGTGGGTAAGGTCCCCCGTATTGTCCCAAATCCCAGATTATATCCAGGTGAGAATGCTTGGCTCCTCCCCCTGGGTGGAGCATCTCACAATGGGATAATGAGTCATACAGGGGGTCCTTGATGGCCCATTAAAGAGAGATAACTCCCAGAGGGAGTTACCTATGAGTCATGCAGCAGGCCATTAACAGAAGACCCATTAACAAAAGACCCATTATCAGAAGACCTATTAGCAGGAGACGCATTAGCAGAAGACCCGTTAGCAGAGGACACCTTAACAGAAGAGGGAGGGGGAAATCTGGAAGAACACTGCTTCAGCAATTGGTTTCAACAGTTCATGAAGATGGTGATAGAATACTTTGTGCATATCTTATACTTGCAACCCAGGACAGCAGGGTGGTGGAAGCAGTCCAGATGAGGTGGTCTTCCTGAAGCAGAGATCCCATAGAAAGGTCTGGTAGCTCTTGTCCTCTGGGAATTCAGTGGGTAAGGGCTGCCTGTACTGTCCCAAATCCCAGATTATATCCAGGTGGGAATGCTTGGTTCCTCCCCCTGGGCAGAGCATCTCACAATGGGATGATGAGTCATACAGGGGATCCTTGATGGCCCATTAAACAGAGATAGCTCCTGGAGGGAGTTACCTATGAGTCATGCGGCAAGGCATTGATGGGCCCATTAACAGAAGACAACCCAGAGGGAGGGGGCCTGGGAAAACACTGCCCCACCTGGTTTCAACAGCTCATGAAGATGGTGATAGAATAAATACTTTGTGCACATCCTACACTGAAACCCAGGACACATGCCGCTCATGACTATCCACCTTTGGGCAGATCTCAAAATGACCTTTCTAGAAATCTCTTTCGTAATTCTAAACATGGTGTGGACCACACTTAGGAGACCTGGGAGACCTAGCAACAAGAACATGCTTTCCTTAACATCCAAAGGGAATTCAGAATTCTCAAAATTTGTTTCAACAGGCCTAAAGAAGGAAAAGGGGGTGAAAGGCTGAGGAAAATCATCCTCCCCTGTTCCCCCCACAGGCTGGGTACGATTAGTGATGAATTCACAGTTAGCACCCAAGGTAAGGGTAGGAGAGCAACACTGATTACACATCCCAAATGACCCTCATTGCCCTTGATGTTATCATGTCATAAGCTGATATCCCACAGTACAGCAACAAAGCAATCCTGATCCCTCTCCTTGCTCTGAAAAAGAACACCAGGAGGAACATATACAGGAATATACAGAAGGTTAGGTGCCATGTCCACATGAACAGACCAAGCAACATTGTGACCAGTGGTTCTGTACCCGATACAGCATATGCTTAGATCAAATTTTGTTTCCAACCCACTCTGGTCAGATCTGTTGTTATCTCAACCCTTTGTGACAAACATTGGGTGCCAATTATGGCTGTCATGGTTAAGGACTGGTGTTCTCCAATTTAGTAGTCTCTCTAAAACCACACTGCTGCTTGTTTCCCCTCTCCCCCAACTGAAAGCAGAAAAGGCAAAGATCACAAATTGAGATAAGAACAATTTACCGGAAACAGCAATAAAATAAGAAAATTAACAGTAACAGCAAAACAAAAGGTATAAGACACTGAAACAATTTACACATAAAATAAAACAATACCAGACTGTTCCAACCACCATGCTTTTTCCCACCAGAAGGAAGACCCTTCTTCCCATGGCAAGGGAGAGAGTCCCTTTCCCTGACCCAGGCAATGACGTCAGGTGGTATCAAATAACATTAGGGTCTTTACCTAAGCCCCTCCCATTGATGTGGGCCAAAACTGGGACAACCCAAAGTTGTTTTCAGATTACTTTTTTTTTAATCCTATCATTATTCATGATCCTCCATTACCAAAAAGACTACTGCCAATATCAAATCCAATACTTCACTTTATGCACAGGTATTCTACTGTATGAAAGAAGCAATCATTTCCTTCACTTTATAAAGCCTTGAAATTATAGGACTCGAATAAAGTAAAAAAGTGTATTCTTTAGAGGAATACATTTGTCAGCAAAGCATGAGAACTTTTTTTAAAATGTATCTTAAAATGATGTAACATAAGATTGCATTCATAATTCTCTAGGAAATATTTGACATGCTTCTTCGCACAGGACTTTGAAATATTTGATACCGCAACACAGACTATAGATATATTAAATCTGAATAGAATTATTGTCTTGGTTTGGGAAGACAGGCGTCTGCCAGGGAAAAGATGGAGTTTCCTTTGGAATGGAGAATGTAAATGCCCCCCCTTCTAAATTATTATAATTTTGCAATTAAAGTCTTTTCAGGCAAAGATTTGGGAATAGGAATAACAGTTCTTTACTAGAAATATTAAGAATAGAAATGTAGTACAAAAAACAAGCAAACAAAACAAACAAAAATCCTAGAAACCCTGACAGAGTTGGAAATATAACCTGACCCCCTGTTGGTCAGGGTGTTGGAAGCAGTCCAAAGTAAGCACTCCTGGAGTGGCAGATGTGGTTCTGTTGGAGTAGAGATAGTCCTGTAGAAAAAGGGTCAGGTAATGGCAAGATGGGTCCAGTCTCCTTCCGGGAATCCAATAGAAACAGTGGATACCTGGTGTTCCTACGTCTCAGTTTTATCTAGGTAGGAACGGTTTGGCTCCCCCCACTGGGTGGAGCATCTCACAATGGGATGATGTAATGTGTCATGTCATTGGTGAGCCTTAATGGCCCATTACCAGAAGATATCCCCCGGAGGGTGGATGGGCAAAGAGAGATAAGGAACAATGCCCCATCCAGTTTTAACAGCTGGCCCATTATCAGAAGGCACCTGCCCCCCTCCCTCCTGGAGCTACAAGAGATAAAGAAAAACATGTCCCCAACTGCTTTCAACAGATGAAATAGAATACACATTTTTTGGTTACGTAACCCAAGACAATTGTTTAAAAAGATGACAAACTTATTGCACTGTCCTGATTCTAGGTCTTCCCCACAACTTGTTTTGAAAGAATATATCATAGCATGCATAAAGACATAATTTCATGCTGTCCTTTTTTTTCAAATCTCTGTCAATCAGGTCTTAAAACTTATAAAGATAGATAAGTTTTTATTTGCTTCAAGAATTCAAATTCATAATGATAGGAAGGATTGTTATAGGAGCATTGTCTACCAGTGAATATTATTCTCCTCATATTCCTTTAAAAATTACCCAATTCCTATTATTATTAAAAATAAAAAAAAATCTGTTAATTGCCAAAATGAATATATCTATACTGTAAGGAGACAGGAGAAAGAATATAAATTTGGCTTGTGCACTGTTTTGTTATTTCAGAGACTAAATATTAAAAATGGAAAATGAAATGCAGTATAAAACAAAACAAACAAACAAAAAAAGAAAATACAAACTAGGACATAAATTGCATCCAACACAGATTTTATTTACCTTAAGCCATTTATCAACACACTTGGCATGAAACTCGTGGTTACAGGGTAAGACTCTAAGTAGCTGCCTTGCCACAAAGTCACACATACACACTACACACCTAAAAAAAAAGAGCAAATATCTATAGACTTTACCATTTAATAACAGGCAACTTACAAGGTGTGTCTGCAAAAGTGTTTTTTAAAACCACTGGAGTATCTACAGTTATCAAACTTTTGTGGGTATAGATCTCTAGTGGACCAGTGTAAAATGAGAATTTAATTTGTTTTTTCACCATGGTTTCAAATCCCAAAACAGACAAGGGAGTTCACTGGCGCAAGTAGTAAATAGATTGTATTACCATAATTCAACATACTTGAGCTCATGCCTCCTGATATAAACAGGCAGTGCAAACCCTATAGCATATTTCTTTCAGTTTTAACTTTAATTTTAACTACATTAAAATAATAATAAAAAATACCATAAAATTGCTTTGAGTATTTCTCAAAGCCATAGTTGATTAAAGATCATGTGCATTTTTACTATGAAAGATTTCTCCTTAAATTACATCTATATTCCATTGTACATATTTTATAATCACATTTTTTCCCCAGTGATATCACCAACTTAATTTCTCTGGTATTTTTATTTTTCTTATTCTCTACTACGTTAAAAACAACATTGAAGATTGTTCTATGTGGAACATCAGAGAAAAAAACCTCTTCAGTTCAATTTCAAACATTTGACAGCAGTGCAAATAACCTTTACTGCCTCCCACCTATATCTCATTTCTGTTATGTAGATTTTTCAAACAGAATTTGTCTTAAAAATAAGAAAATATAACTGCAAACCTCAAATATTTTCAAAAGCTCTTTCAGGAGCACTTTAAACTTTAGTAATTGGAAAATATTTCAATATAGGCTGAATTCCAAGTTATCTAGTATGCTAAACAAAAATTTTGAAAACATTTAAAAAATACTGAATAAATAAATTTGGACATATAACTGAAGTGAGACTAGGCAGAATTTCAAAGTCAAGAAAAACTATGTCTGACTTGAAAAATGGTTTAAAAAATTTATCTTTTTTATTTGAGTGCTTTTAGAGCACTTGTGCTATAGTATTTGCCTAGTTTAGGCTGCAGTCTGAAGGAAAGGACACAGTCATGTAAAGTATGTAATTTTGAGATAGATGTACTTACAATGTCTGCTCTGATTGATGATTGCTTGGATTGAACCTGTAAGATGGAAGCTGTTCAATGTCTGTCTTTGTCAGTCCTTGAGGTTTGGCTTCTCCTAGACGTTCTGCCAAATTCAACAGTGCCTATGAAACAAGGAATTTGGACTTTTTAACATTCATTGCCTCAACAAGATCCAGCTCTACCAGAAGTGATTTCTTCTGCCATGTCACAGATGGCAAAACCCACCTCATCACAGAATCTTCTGAGTCAGAAGTGACCCACAAGAATCATCAAGTCCAACTATTAAGTGAATGGCCCATATAGGGATTGAACACATGACCTTGGCATTATTAGCACCATGCTCAAACCAACTGAGCTAATCAAGGCATGTTTAGACTTTCTTCTCTCTACAACTGCAAGCACTATGGAAAGATGTCTTTCAAAGTTTGATCATTGATGGATCGTTCTGAACTGAATAAAAGAGTATCTTTGGGATTTCCAAATATCCATGACCTAACTTGTTACAACATGTGCGTGGTCACAGGGTCCTAAAGAGCGACTTCACATCTCTGAGCCCAGGATCGCAGGATTGTAAGGGCATGACTGTAATGGCATTGACAAAGCAGCCAAGAGACGGGTTCTTGTTTGGATATCTGAAAACTGTTTATTATGCAGAATAGAGGTTCAGGGATGAGAACAGCTTCGAATATAATCAGGGACGAGAACGGGAATCTGGCCAAGGGCACTGAGTTATAAACGAGACAAATGGGGCAGATCTGAGGGTCAAGGTCCAATAGGGATAGGGAAAAGTGGTGCAGAGGGGTAAATAGGAACTGAGGGGAACCAACAGGGTAACAGGGATGGAGTACCGTGGTAAGACAGAGCCAATGGGGTTCAAGGGAAGGAAGAACATTCTAGGAGGGGTACATATATGGTGAACGAGGGCTGAACAGGGTGACAAACTTAACAAACCAATAGAACAACAACATCTAAGAGATATTAACGTGGCTGCAAAGGTCCATGGGAGGAAGGTTTTTCTCACCCTAATCTATAGGGGTGTTTCTCCTGGTGTCTGCCTCAGCCCCTCCGTGGCTGAAGCACAATAACCTTGGTGGCAGGCCCCTGGGCCTGCACACTAACTGTTAATCACTTCTGTAACTATTCACAGCTTGATACATGTTTTACTATGGAAGTTAATTCCCTTTTCTCCATCCCCCACACAGTTGTGTTAGTAACCTGAAGAAAATGTTGACAAACTCGCTTTCTAGGAATATGCAATGAGCCTAGCTCTATGTGTCCAAGAGTTTAAAGGGACAACTTTTTACTCATATTCCACTTCTTGGGCTAACTGAATTGAGGCATGGAGATTTTATGCTGAGCCTTTGGAAACAAAGGCATGACATCAAACTGAATAGAGACACTTTCTGATGAAATTTTTTACTCATACAGGTAGAACACTGTACCTAAGTGATCCTCATGTAAATAATTTCTGCTCCCACATGAGGGGCTCCAGAAAAGCATCAGTATAAACTTGATAGAGAACTGAAGCACAGAAGTTAAGAGATTTGATGAAAGATGCAAAGAGTACAGATTCTCAAATAGCCCAAAACCCGAAGCCCAAAATGCCAGCTACAATATGATGCTTCTTTTAACTAGCACAATAAGCATTATAGGAGAGCTTGTCATTACACTGCAAATGCTATGCAACAGCATAAATACACGTCTGAGCAGAATCAAGGCAAAGTAGATACATGAGGAGGGGTAGGCAGCAGCTGAGGGCTGCTCAACAGAATCTGATGGGAATCCAACAGCCTGAGAAGCAACAAGGACAAGAGCTGAGATCAGCCCTCAATTATCTAAGACTGACATTTTATTTCAAAATATGTGACTTGCTGTGCTCTCCTTATTGTCAAGAGAAAATATATATTAAGTGATTCTTGCCAACAGCATGTTTACCTGAACTCATCCTACAATGTTAACACAAATCTGTAAAGATAGCAAGGCACATAAAAAGCACTAAGTTATAGCATATTCAAAAGATTAGGATATTTATGATCAATATTTAAAAAACAAGAAAAATTGTAAAAAAAGAGTCACATCTAGAATGGAAGGTTAAAGAATTGAGGCATTGCTACTCTAAAAGGATAGATTTGAGGAAAGGCAATAGATGCAAAATAAGGGTGTTTCTAACATCCAGTGTTAGAAACTGGAATGGAAAAATAATGTTTCTACATTCTGTTTTCATAAACGTTACATTTATTTAATCTGATTTTTGTCTTTGAAAAGCAAAAACCATTTAAGTTCATGTATTAATGTCTGCTCCTAATGAATTTGTACTTCAGACACCAACCTCATAGTTTTCTACCTCTCCATCTTCCACATCCAACTCAAAACTGAAAGCTGGTCCAACTGCAGGTGGCACTGGAAGCAATGATCTGCCAGAAGAACAAACAACAGTAAAACTCAAAATCTTCCTGAAGGAAAGCCTGCAAACATATGTCAGAGGTAGAGTTATGTTATTGGTCCTTCTTAAATCAACAAATTCTAAGAATCAGTAAAAAATTAAATTTGAAATTAAGAATTAAAAGAATTAAGACTTTAATTGCATCACTTTTTGGTACTCGCTGTATTGCATTTTTAAATTGCATGTATATTACTATGAAACCTCATACTTACAGTAAGGTTCAGTGTTATTACAGAAATTAATCTCTTGATAGCCTGCATCACATAGTTAATATTAATATTGAATAGAGTTTCCAGATTTAAATTTGACTTATATATCAATGAAGATTAATAACCCAAATTAATTTAGTTCCCCAATACAAAAGCATTCAAGCACTCAGAATAGAATAGGATAATATAGAACAGAGTGTTTCAGTTGGAAGTGACCCACAGAGATCATCTAGTCCAGTTGCCTGACCACTTCAGGGTTGACCAAAAGTTAAAGCATATTATTAAGGCCATTGTCTAAATATTGTGTCCAAAACACTGACAGACTTGGGGCATCAACCACCTCTCCGGGAAGCCTGTTTCAGTGTTTGACCACCTTATCAGTAAAGAAATGCTTGCTAATGTCAAGTCTGAACCTCCCCTGACACAGCTTTGAACTGTTCCCATGCATCCTGTCACTGGATACCAGGGAGAAGTGATCAACACCTCCCTCCCCACTTCCCCTCCTCAGGAAGCTGAAGAGGTTGCCCCTCTGTCTCCTCTGCAATAATGCACATAACAAAGATAATTACAACATAGTACTGGGCCAACTTCCACACTGACAGCAGACCAAACTATGCATTCCCATATAACATGGATTTGGCCAGAGAAGAACCTCTGCAGATATAAAGGGAAGAGCATGTGATTTTTCTGTTTTTTTCTTTAGTTAAAAAAGCATTGCCATTCCAGAATAATAATGTGTCAAAGTTTAATGCACAACCATAGAAATAAAAAATCCTTGGCACTATAAATTAATCAGGAATGATTGTGACACACAAGCAATCTTGCCTGAGTAAACAGACAGGCAACTATAACATCAGAACAGACTTTGTCAAAATGCGCAATGCAAAATTTTAAAACTTCAGTGAGTCATATATCCTGGTGCTATTTTGATGCAAGTCAAACAGCAGTCAGAAATTATAGATGTTGTGGCAAAACAACAAATGACCAAGTTGGATTATCTCCATCAATGATACCTTTAAAAAAATCTTCATTTTGCATTAACTTCCAAAACAGAACATACAAAGAACAATAAATTCCATGTCACACATCTAATCTACAGCAGATGGGATCTACTTTAAAAGGTTACTGATAATCCCTTAATGCTACGTCTACCATCCCTTCTCTTACAGAAATGGTTAATCAGGTGCAGAAGTTCAAAGTCGTAACAGATTATTGGAAGAAACCCCCTCAAACAAAAAAACCCAGAGCACACACATACCCAGGAAAACTCCTCTCATTATATTTCAGTAATTAAGTAAATTTATTTACCTTGGGTGTTTTTTTGTTTTTGTTTTTTTTTTTTATTATTATTTTTTAAAGAAATGTTAGATCTTTATCCTACATAAGTAGACTTTAGGATGCAACCATGGATATAACTCAACTGTTATCCAAGAACAAAGTGCAATCATTCCACATTGAATATCTTTAAGGAGATTTCAACAGGAAAAAGAGGCATAGAAGATCCCCAAACTACATTATAATCAAACTGCTCATTTGTTTAAATAGACTGGAAACTTTAAAAGTAGCTACAAGCTTTCTTATTCCTTGGGATTGTTTGAACTGTTTATAATCTGTGATAGAGCCCAAACATAAAAAAATATTGAGGGGATCAACTAGCTTGCAGAGTTACTTAATAGTCTACGAGTACAATCTGCTTTGGACTTACAACACATATGGTAATAGGCTGGGATGGTACGAGTGTGGTGGTATTGGTTGCTGTGATAGGTATCTACTGTGCCCTGTGAGTCTTCGAGGCATAAAAGGTGGGTAAGGCTGTAAAAAGGAAGAAAAAATTCTTGTCTTATTTAAAAATGAAATTAAATGAAAAGTGAGTGTTGAAATACATTTTAAATAAGGCATTATCCAAAAAAAAAAAGACAGCCCTGTCCAAGCCAAAAAGTACCAGCCTTTTCAAAAAGAATTTTTTTGATCAACAAATCTCATCAGTAATATAAAATTATACTATCCTGCAGGAACTAAAAAGTAACAATGCTAACCAGAAACCCTTGTAAGCTAGTGTTGGGGTTTGGGAATTGTATTCCCCAATTTAGTACTCCCACTAAAGAGATCATGAACTGCTCCCCTCCCCCCGAATGGGAGGCACAAAAGGCAGAGATCATGGATTGAGATAAGAACAATTTACTCGAAATGGCAATGGAATAAAAAAATGAACAGCAACAGCAACAATATTAATAACAAAATTATACAAAAAAGAGGGTGATTCACGTGCAAAAATGCTCACTGGGGACCCTGGGTGACAGTGAACAATGGCGCATGGGTTCCCTACCCTGCCATGCTTTGTTCCACTGGAAAGCCACATCCTTTTTCTCTGAAGCCAGAGTCCCCTGGCAATTAATGTGAGGTGGTACAGAATAACTTCCTAGCCATGCTCACACGGCTTCAAGCTCTGCCTCCTCATGGCTACTGCAAAAGTTAACTCTGTCCTGAATAGAACCAGGACACCTAGCTAATAAGCATTTTGTAAGGCTTTGTATAGCAGTTGATTTGGACAGGCAGGACTTGAATTGCTGAACATGCTGCAAACCAAAAGCCAAGGGCTTTCAACTTGGCGCAATGCGCCAGCTTGTGTAGTTGGCTGGGTAGGAATGAGAATTTTAAACAACATATATACAGGAGTTCTTTCACTGATATAAGCCATGTTTTCATTCTTCCAAGTTTGAGCCCTCAGACTCTATGAAGTAAGTCTAGCCCTAAAATCCAATCACCCTGACTTTCCACAGCTGCAACACTAATGAAATTAAATTGCAAAAATGCCATTTTCAATAAAATGGTTATAACTTAGAGCAAAGATCAAGACATTGAACTGAGCATGCATCAGGATGTAGCACAAAACCAATACTTACTACTCCAAATGAAACCTCTTGGTGTAAAGGATCATGGGTTAAGAATTGGATAGAAGCGGAGGAAGTCAGTGTTGGTGGATGAGGTGATGGAGGGTAGGTAAAGCTTCCTATAGGAAGTTGTTCTCCAAGCAGTTCTACTTCATTGTCTATCCTTTGAAGTGGCTAAAAGAAACATAGGGTTTGCTGTATTAATAGAAAATCAGTTTTAATATTTATTTTTAATACCAAAAAACACAACTCAAATTATATGTTTTGAGGAGCTGTGAAAATTTTATGGAGTTGTTGGAGTTGGTATTTGTGACAAGGTTTTGGTAGCGGAGGCAGGGAGCTGCAGGAGTAGCCTCTGTTGGAAGAGGTAAGGGCTCCCTTGTGCCAGACAACTGGTTCCAGTTGGCTCAGCAATGGACCCACCCACTGCAGGTCAAAGCTGAGCCAATCAGCAGTGCTGATAGTGCCTCTGTGAAAAACTGTTTAAGAAAGGGGGAAAAAAAAGATGCATGGTTATTAGGAGGAAAGAAAAAAAGTGTGAAAAACAGCAGAGGAAATACCGAGGTCAGAGAAGGACAATGATGAGGTGCTCCATGGCACCAGAGCAGATATTCCCTGCAGCCTGTGGAGGACCCACTCTGGAACAGATTGATATTTCCAAAAGAAACTGTGGCCCATTGAGAACTCACGCCAAAGCAGATTTTCCTGATAGGACTCCAGCCCATGGAAGAACCTACACTAGAGCAAATTTTTGTGACAGATTGCAGCCCATGAAAAACCCATGCCAGAACAGAGGAAAGGTGTGAAAAGAAAGGTGCAGCAGAGAATGACTGCTAGACAGTGACCATAACCCCCCACATCTCCTCCCTCTTTTGCCACTAGGGCAGAGAGAGGAATCTAGAAAAGAACCACTATCAGTGGATGAGGATTGAGTCAGAGATTTATTACTTGAGAGAACTTGATCCATACAAGGCCATGGGACCAGATGGGCTATATCCAAGAGTGCTGAGAGAACTGGCTGATGTCCTTGCCAGGTTGCTATAATCCTTAAAAGATCATGGAGATAGGGAGAGATCTGTGACAACTGGAGAAAGGCAAAAAGTGCATTCATCATCAAAAATGGTGAAATCTCGGAAACTACAGGCCAATCGACCTTACTTCAGTCCCTTGGAAAATCACGGAATAAGTCCTCCTGGAACATATTTCTGGGTATATGGAATAGGGAACAGTCAGCATGGCTATACTGAGGGAAAATCAACCAGATTTTCAAGTATGATAAGATGACCGGATTTGTGGATAAGGGGAGAGCAGTGGATGTCATTCACCTGAAATTTGGCAAAGCTTTTGACACTATCTCTCACAATATTCTTGTAACCAAGTGTAGCAGGCTGACTGCTGGCCAAAAGCTAGTGCACTCATGAAAACCATCTACTCATTTTCCTCTGCTATAATTGAGCAGAGGAGGAGAAAAAAATCAGTTAAAATAAAGCTCATAGGGTTGAGATAAGGATTAGGAGAAAATGCTTTAGGGGCAAGACAGGCTAAAAACTTTAAAAGGTATAAAGAAAACTTTATTAAAATAATTAGAAGAATGATAAGAACCAAAATAAACCCTTAGAACAACTCTCCTCCCCCCAGCTCATCTTTCCTTCCTACTGACAACGTTAAGAGACAAATCCTGGGATTTTTCCAGTCAGTTTATCACTTCTAAAAAGAATCTTTCTTCAGTTCACTAAGGGAGAGGAGTCTCTGAACTTTTCACTGTGGGTTTAATTTTCACAAATAGTAGCTTGCCTGGAACTGCCAACTGCTTTCATGGGCCATTTCAGCTTATAGGGTACAGTTTTTCAGGATGAGCTGTTCTAATATAAAAGCAAAGGGTCCTCTTCTTCTATCTCTGAAAGCAAAAGTTCTCTCTGTCTCTCTATTCAAGTCAGATCACAGCTTTTCAACATCTACATTCACCAGTTCTCATAGGCTATTGGTGAATGCTACATCCCCCCATACACTTTATGAATTACAGGGAAACTTGTCTTATAGTCCTCATCACGACTTGCAGAAGAATCTCAGCTCCGAGGTCCGGAGCACTCTCTCTTCCTCCTCCTTCTCCACTGACCTTCACTTTTCCCTTTTTGTCTGATTCGGGAGAGAATCGGTACCTGTAGTTTGTCTGTTCTCAAGCTCTATTAATTGAAAAGATTTTATAGAGTTCTGGAGCTCTGAAAAGGTTAATCTTGTCCGGGCTTTGCATCATGGAATTGCCTCTCGCTGTTGGTCATGTGATCCCTGCAGGGCACTGGCGAAGGGGCCACTCCTGGATCCTGATCTCAGTCGTATTGTGCTGGGAAGGGGGGCTGAGCCAGCCCTCCATTCTCTTGTAGAGAGCAGGAAGTAAGAAGAACTTTCCATGGCTTTTTTGTTGTTAAATATGGTTCATAGAGGCGTGTTCAACTTTTCTAATCGGCTTAGCAGTGTGCCCATCTTCAGAGCTAGCCAGCTATTGGTCTTCTCAGGCATGGAGGAAGTTGTTAGTGCACCTCACAGAAAAAAATCACTTCAGTGGCTGACGTTTTTCCTTCTCACTAAAATCAATTTAATGCAAAACCAGCATACCATGCTTGGATGTTACAGTCTGGAAGGCTGGACAACTAGGTGGATAAAAAAATGTTTGGATGATCAGGCTTAGATCATGGTGGTTAATGGGTTATACCTCTACCAAGATGCTGGTTACAAGTGGTATACCACAGGGACCCATCCTCTTCAACAACATTATCAGTCACCTGGAAGAGACAGAGTACTTGCTCATGAAGTCTACAGCTGATCTCAAATTGCAGGGAACAGTTCATACACTGGAAGGTAAAGCTGCTGTACAGCAGGATGTGACCAGACTGGAGAAATGGGCCAATAGGAACCTAATGATATTCAACAAGGACACATGCCAAGTCCTGCACGTTAGAAAGAACCCCTGGCAACAATCCAGTCTGGGGAATGACTGGCTGTGAAGCAGCTTTGCTCAAAAGGCCCTGGGGCCCTTGGTAGACAGCAAGCTGAACAGGACACAACATTGTGCCCTGGCAGCACAAAAGGCTAGCAGTATCTTAGGCTGTATTAACAAACAGTAGTACAGCTAGTAGATTGAGCTGTGATTTTCCACCTTCTACTCAACACTTGTTAGACCTCATATAAAATACTACATCCTGTTTTGGCAGTCAAATTAAAAAAAAAAAAAAGATAGTGTTAAAGTAAAACAAGCTCAAATGAGGGCCACCAAGATGGTCAGGGGACTGGAGCATTTGTCTTATTAGAAGAGCTTGAGGGAACGGAGCTTTTTTTGACAGAAGAAAAGGCTTGGGGGAGCAGGGAAGGAAATCTAACAGAGGCCTTCCAATACCTGAAGACATCTGATCCATAAGATGGACCCAGGCTCTTTACAGTGGTGCACAGTAGAAGGACAAGAGACAATGGGCAAAAGAGGTTTCAGCTAAATACAAATAGAAGCTTTTTCACCATGAGAACAGTCAAGCATGGGAACAGGAGCCTAGATATTTTGTGCAGTCTCCATCTTTGGAGGTTTTCAAGACCCAACTGGAAAAAGCCCTGAGCACCCTCACCTGACCTCACAGCTGATCCTGTTTTAAACAGAAATTTGAACTAGAGGCCCCCTGAGGTGTCTTCACATCTGAATTATCATGTGATCCTACAATCCCTTTCATCAGATTGCATATATAGGGCAGCAACTGACTTCCTTAATAGAAGCATGTTCTCAAAGTGAAGAAAATAGTTCTACCTCAATACCATAAGAAATTGAAGGTACACTGATATATGAAAAATAAAGACGTTTCTTACAAAAAGAACTGAGGCAAAAATCTTCATTATAAACACCACGATTTATACTTATAAATAATCTATTGCCCTATTTAGGCTAAATACATTACTTATGTTATTAGGAAAGGTCAATTCAAATCTTGGTTCATATTGGTCTCATTTTTCAGGAAAACCTTTATTATTTCACTAAATCATCCTTCTTTTCCCAGTACTGAATTCCATATTCTTCAAAACAATCAGATATGATAGTCATCTTGTGGAAGCAAAGGAAAAAGAAAATTGTTTCCCCATTCTGCTGAATAAACTTTAAATAGTCAGCATATTTAAGGAAATAATTCTTCTAGTAAGACTTGACAGAAAAAAAACAAGCTATCAAACAGAGCTAAAAGTTAACAAGGGAGCCTATTCCTGAAGCAAAATTAGCAATCTAAGTTAAGAAAGAAGCTCCAACATTTTCTGAGGGAAAACAACCTTATTATCAGAAAACTATGTGGAACTGTTCCCCCATGACTAAAATGAAATTATTGCAGTAGTGCAAACACCTTATATTTAACACAGCAGTATTTGTTACTTCTCAAAACAGTCTGAGCAGTATTTGTTGGTAATGCTGAAATGACGTATTTCTGTATTAATGAAATATTGGTAGAGCTCCAAAGAAACAAATGTGCCTGGAAGAGGATTAGTAAGTAGATACTACTAACCTGTGGCAGAAGATTAATAAGTAGAAATTGCAAAATCTAATTTTTTTCCTTTGTGTTCAAAATAGCATCTTCTCTCATATTTGCATAAGCCCTACTATCAATGCATTAACTTTTCACAGAAGTTTGTTTAAGTGAAAAGAGTCAATAATTTCCATAAGCATGGAGAAAAGGGATTCCAGTAGGCTGTAGAAGGTTTAAGTAATACTTTTCATACTAGTGTTCAGGGGGATACTCACTTTAAATAAACTGTGAAATAATGTGGTAGAAGCATGCAATAGAAATAATACTTTGTGCTTTCTGGTCTCTCTACAAAGTTTTTTTTCTCTAAGACCACTGCTGCACTATGCTTAGGTCTATATTCTTTTACTTTCTAGAAGAACATCACCTGCAGAAACAATACATAAAGCAAACTTTGGTCAGACTGACAGAAGTACAGGTCTCCAAGAAAAAAGAGTGGGCAACAGCTGAGAAAATCTTAAAGGAATCAAAAATTAATTTCAAAACAATACTTTTATTTTTCTTCGGACTAAGTCTTGCTCAGGTAGCACTACTACAAAACCTTATTATTTAGCCTAAAGGAGATCCATTTATTGTCTCAACCAGAATGTTATTAGAAGGACAAGAGCATTATTTGCTGATCAACACCCAAATATTTTAGAAGAGGGCATAATAAGTATTACTTACTGAACGTGGCTGCTGTGCTTGGAAGGGAACAAATTGCCCTGGAGGTGGCAGGTGAGAAGGGTGATGTGGAGAAAGGTGAGAAGGATGCAAAAGGAATGGGTCATTAGAAATCAGAGGTGGGAACGCTGCATATGGTACCGGTAGATGTTGGACTGAGCATGCCTGAAGCATCTGAAAGAAAATGAACAATTTTACATCTAGAGTGAAAGGAAATTATTAAAAGAAAGCAGTCCACTTATCCTTAGCTTACAAACACAACCCACACAATAATTAATTCAGAAACTCAATGAACAGTTATTCTAGTACAGAACAGGGTCTAAGAATATAATGCTACCAGCTACACTTGCAAAGTGCAAAAGGCCTTTTATTTCAGATTAAGTCAATAGGAGTTGAGGGTGTTTGTTCTGTATTATCAGGCATAGACTCCCAAGGGGGGAGCAGGTTTACTTACCATAGTAGTTGCTATTCTTCCCATACATTACATTTATAGCTATGCGCCAAGAAAATAATTGCTAATTATAACTGAAGGACCTAAAAATTTCAGATTGTGCTGCAAACAATTCTATTGCCTGAAGTTGGGCCCCTTTTCTTCCTTTCCTTCTTACTAGTACCTGCTGTCCCTTTCTGTTCTGTCCTGAGACTTCAAGGTGATCTGCTGATAGAAAATGGTGTCCATCTGTTGCAACTGCAAGGCAGTAACCCAAACAAAAGCACTACAGTATATCTATGCTGACATCTCCACCCAAATAGAATTCCCAGAATTCTAAAGGATCGATTTTAGCTGTCCAGACCTTAGGCTTCATGGAACTCCAGTATCTGGAAGTCCCCCTAGTCACCCTAGCTGCTGAAGGCAGTGGTGGATGTCATAGCTACAAAAGTGTGCCCAGTTAGAACTCTTCAGACAAGTAGCTATGTAACAAGAGGAGCTCAACAGACAGCACAGTATCTAGGAATGTGTGCAGGAGATTAATGTGTGGTATTGTGCACTGTCCCAGCCTTAAAGGGGAAGGTTACTTCTGTAAGGCCTCTGACACGGTTCCCCAGAATATCCTTTTCTCTAAATTGAAGAGAGATGGATTTGATAAATGGACTGTTCAATTGATAAGGAATTGGTTGGATGGTTTCATCCAGAGAGTAGTGGTAAACAGCTCAATGTCTGGATGGATATCAGTGACAACTGGTGCCCCTCAGGGGTCCATATACAAATAAGTACTTTTTAATATCTTCATCACTGACATAGTGGGATCAAGTGCACTCTTGGCAAATTTGCAGATGACACCAAGCTGAGTGGTGTGGTTGATGTGTCTGAGGGACGTGATGCCATTCAGGGACCTGGACAAGATTGAGAAGTGGGCCGATGTGAACCTTACGAAGTACAACAAGACCAAGTGCAAGGTCCTGCTCCTGAGTTGGGGAAATCCTTGGTATCAGTAGAGGCTGGGGGATGAAAGGATTGAGAGCAGCCCTGCAGAGAAGGACTTGGGGGTACTGGTGGATGAAAAATTTGATATGAGGTGACAGTATTCACTCACAGCACAAAACGCCAACCATATTCTGTGCTTGATACAAAGAAGTGTGCTCAGTAGGTTGACAGAGGTGATTCTGCCACTCCACTCTTGTGCTGGAGTGCTCTGTCCAGGTATGGGGTCATCAACACAAGAAAGATGTTGACCTGTGGATGCTGAATGTGAGAAATCAGACAGCAGCACAGTGTCTGTGTGAAACTAAGTCACATAATTTTCTCATACTGGCCTGAGAGATTATGGCCTGAGAAATTGTGAGGAGGAATTCAAACAATCCTTGGAGAAAGTAAAACAACCTTTGCAGGTGTTGTTTGCCTCCCTGTTGTTTACTTGCAAGAAACAATTGAGGGGTGTTGTTCCTAACTGTCCAATGATGGTGATGGTTTGCTGACTGTTATAAATGATGTAGTCAAATTAATAATTAAAGAGAATTTCTTAATTTAAAAAATATAAGTTTTGGAAAAAGCCACAAGCGAAACAGTGCCGAGCCCAGGGTCGACACTGGGTGAAACAGTGAATCGGACTGTATAGCACCGATTCCCCGTGGTTCACAAGTTCTGTCTTTGCAGGGTCCTGTTTTATACCGTTTTCCTACTGAAGAGAGTTTTTTTCTCGTTCTTTGTCGCTCTTGTTTCTTTAGCATATTCATGTCTCTCTGCTGGTCTGATGAAAAGTTTTCCAGGAAGGGATGAATACTTAAGAAAGATTTTCCAGGAAGAGATGCATATTTAATTCTTTTTACTGGAACTCAGTTTGGGAATACACATCTTTGGTGCGGCGACACATATTATCTGATCTCGGTTGCATATCAGATACATATCACAGAGGTGTTGTCAGACAAAAATCCGTTGGAATACACATTTCTGGATGCAGTCTTTCTGTGCTTGGTGTTTCCCTTCTTTTCTGGTGCAAATGGCTTTCTTCCCCTGTTACTGGCTTGGTTCTCACAAAGGCTGAAATATTTAATTCTCCAGCACAAATTATTTTATAACATATATCACACTGCCCAATGAAACTTTATTCTCTTGGAACTGTCTATAAAAGAGGATTTTGAAGAGTAAAGATCGCTCTCACTTGCTAATGAGCTGGAGAGTCTTGTGTCATTTCTACCGCCGTTCCTAATTAGAGCAACATTGACCTGTTAGAGTGGTGTAGAGGTCTGGGCAGTAAGGAGTTGTCCTAGGGTGACTATGATGCCTGTATCCCCAATCATCTGTTCTGTGTTCTGTACCTTTAAGACTGGTTCTGAGAGTGAGCAGGGAAAGAAGAAGCGAGCAGTTTGTTTTGAAAAACAGTGTTCACTCCTCAGGATTTTTTTTCTCGTCCTTGGGACTGTTTATTTGTCGGATGCACAGACAGCAGCCAGGGAGAGAGTTTTTTTCCTTTTGTTAGTCTAGCTAGCTGAGGCAAAGAAGCTTTCCTGGACTGTTTTTTTTTTTCTTTCCTTTTTCTTGGGACTGTTTAAATCTGCTCTGGACTGAAAAACCCAGAGGAGCACCAGGATCTTGCGCCCGTGGCCCACCGGGCCTGGACTCGGCATTTTCCAGCACTGAAGGGACTGGGACTGAAAAAGAGACTGAGGGAGCCGAACTAATTCCTGGCACGGACTCTCAGTTTTGCCATCTCTCTTTGGAGTGGCGAGAGGTTTTATTGTTTCATATTATTATTATTATTATTATTATTATTATTATTCATTCTTTATGCTTGTGGGCATTTTGTTTGTTAAATAAATAGTTTTTTCCACTTTTCTCTGAGGGAGTTCTTTTCCTGGACCGGCTGGGGGGAGGGGCTGTTTGGATTTGCTTTCCAGAGGAACACCATTCGGAGGTTTCCTCCCAAATTTGCCGTAAACCAGGACAGGAGTTAATGCGTTGCTATGCCTCAAACACCAATGGGCATTCAAGCCAGCAAGTTAAAACAGGATGTGCCTTGAAAGGAGAGTTGTACGAAGGTAGGACAGCACCTTTTTGGAGCCAATTTTCCTGCTGTGGTCCAAGGTCATCGCACAACATAAAGGACAGCAGAAGTGCAGAAATGGGGTCAAGGAGTGGGCAAGACCAATAGAGGGGGATTGGGACTACCGAAAGTCCCTTAAATCCCCTCGACCCATTTCCAGAAAGGCCCAGAAGAAAGGACTGTGCATGCTGACTCATGTATATGAAGAGCGAGAAACCTGATCCCAGGGCAGGGAAAACTTACCTAAAAAAGGAGCCCCCACAAAGCCTGGGTGATGCTCCCAAGATCCTGTACACCCTTTTGGCTGGATCAATGTTGGACCCAGGACTCGTGACCTTCTTTCCTCTTCTACCTGATCTCTCTTTCACTCTCTCTCTCTTCCCTCTTTTCTTTTATTCTTCCTATTATTAGAAGATGGGGCAAAACATACACCAGTTTCCATGCCAAGTGTGTAATTTGCTAATAAAACTTCGTGAGCTTTTTTTGGGACCCTATTGGCTTTTGCTGGTCTTTTTTTACCACAGGTATTGACGAATCTTGGGTATTCTCTTCCATATAGGAGTAGGACACAAGTGGGTCCAGAGGAGGGCCACACAAATGATCAGAGGGTTGGAACATCTCTCCTATAAAGACAAGCTGAGAGAGTTGGGGTTGTTCAGCCTGAGGGGAAAGGTGTCAGGGAGACAAGATTGCAGCTTTTTAATACTTAAAGGGGGCTTATAAGAAAGACAGACTTTTTAGTAGGGCTGGTTGCAAGAGGACAAGGGGCAATGGTTTTAGACTAAAAGAAGATAGATTCAGACTATGTTAAGGAAACTTCCCAGTCTGACCATTCAAGAGATTCTCTGGCAGTCACACTACCAGAGCCAGACACTAACTGCTGGTACTGGAACCCCTTCACAGTGGGCAGCTCCAGTGAGCTGACAGGGGCCTCGCTTGACTCCCTACCACACCATTCTCACATAGATTAGGTTTCCTTATCAGTTTGACCCCAGGTTTCCCAGAGCAGAGTCAGATGTCTTGTTCCATAAAGCCATTTATTCACAGCGCAGTAACACAGAAACAGCCTGAGCTTTTGCCTCCAAAGAGGGACCCCCAATAAAGGAACCCCTGGGCTTTTATACCCTCACAGTCCAAGCAGCTGTTAACTCTTGCTCTTCCTCCAGAGCCATCGGTTCCTGCTGTGTCTCTCACTATCCATTCATCTGGCTGGCATCACCGGTTTTTGTCCCCTTTGTTAACTAAAGGGTTGGCAGTTCAAGGCCTCTTGTCTTGGGCTCCCACCCAGAGCTTAATCTTCAGTTCAATCTGCATCTTGCAAACCGAGCTACCTGCATCAGATATACTCCTCAGCAACTAGATATAAGGAAGAAATTTTTACCATGAGAGTGGTGAGACTGTAAAAGACACAATGCTCTGGGGTTGGAAACTGAAGAGCTCATGAGTAATGGACAGAGTCCAGGAGAAGCTGATCACACAAAGTTAATCAAACTACCCACCCACATTAGAACTAGTGCCACCAGAAAACACATAAGTATTAGTGATTTTCAGAAGGGAAAGGCAAGAAGGGGGAGTGGGGGTTTTGCCCTCTGTGTAAAAAAATTGATTGAATGCACTGAGCTGTCTTTGGAAAACAGTGATGAGTAGGTTGAGAGCCTATGGGCAAAAATTAGGGGCAAAGCCAACAAAGGAAACCTCATGGCTGGTGTTTACAGGCTGCCCAATCAAGGGCATTATTACTTCAAATACAGGAAGCATTGCACTAACAGGCTCTGATCCTGATGGGGTACTTCAATCACCCTGACACCTCCTGGAAAAGCAGGACAGCAAGCTACTGGAGGGCACTGAGGAGAATTTCTTAATCCAGGTAATAGACAGCCCAGCTAGTGAAGAAGTGTTACTAGACCTGTTGTTCATCAACACAGATAAACTAAATGTAGAGGTCAATATTGGAGGAAGCCTGGGCTGCAGTGACAATGCCCTGGTGGAATTCACAATCCTGAGGGATATGGGCCAGACAAAGTGTAAAGTCAAGACCTTGAGAGTGAACTTTTAGTTGTTTAAGAAATTAGCGGATGAGACCCCATGGGAAACTGCCCTCAGAAGTAAAGGAGACTAACAGAGCTGGCAGCTCTTTAAGGACATTTTTCTTAGAGTGCAAGAGCTCTCAGGTCTCATTTGTAAGAAATCAGGCAAGGAAGGCAGGAGACTAGCATGACAGTAAGGATCTCCTGTTCAAACTAAACTGTAGAAGGAAATGTACAGGTAGTGGAACCAGGGACATGTATTGTAGGAAGAATATAGGGGTGCTGCCAGGATGTGTGGGGATTAAATCAGGAAATCTAAGGCACAGTTGGAGCTGAATTTGGCAAGAATAAATAGAAGGGCTTTTACATGTATGTTGGCCAGAAAAGGAAGCAAATGTACTAATTTTTTAAAAGGATAATAAGGAGGACCCTGGGAACTACTCAATCAGTCAACTTTACCTACTGTAACATCATGGAACATATTCTCCTGGAAGATATGCCAAAATATGTGGAAGACAGGGAAGTCATTGAAGACAGCCAGCATGGCTCCACCAAGGGCATTTCATGCCTGATTAATCTAGTGACCTTCTATGATGGAATGACAGCATCAGCGGATTAGAGAAGAGCTACAGATGTCATCTACCTGGACTTCTGTAAGGTGTCCTGGTTCTGGCCAGGACAGGGTTAATTTTTGCAGTAGTCAGGAGGGGGCATGGCTAGAGCCTGGAGGTTATTCCATACACCGTACATCATTGCTGAGGGCAGGGGGAAGGGACTGTCTTTTGGGGAGAAGGGGTTCTGGTCAAGTAAATGCAGCAGAGGGAGCTGTCCGGTATTGTCTATTGTCGGAGGATTTCTGTGTGAACAATTTTTCTTGTATCCTCTATCATTAGTATTGTTGCTATTACTGATTTTTTTTTATCTCATTGCTGTTTCCAGTAAATTTTTCTTATCTCAACCCATGATCTTTACCTTTTTTCCCTCCAATTCTCCTCTGCATCATGCCACAGGGCGGAGGGGGAGGGGAAAGCAGGGGAATGACAGAGAGTGGCATGTGGTTTGGAGAGTTTTAGTGGGGGAACTGAATTGGGGAGCACCATTCCTAAACCATGACACAAGGCTTTGACATAGTCCCTGTCCTGGGTTGCAAGTATAAGATATGCACAAAGTATTCTATCACCATCTTCATGAACTGCTGAAACCAATTGCTGAAGCAGTGTTCTCCCAGGTTCCCCCTCCCTCTTCTGTTAAGGTGTCTTCTGTTAAGGTATCTTCTTTTAAGGTATCTTCTGTTAAGGTGTCTTCTGTTAATGGGTCTTCTGTTAATGGCCTGCTGCATGACTCATAGATAACTCCCTCCGGGAGTTATCTCTCTTTAATGGGCCATCAAGGACCCCCTGTATGACTCATCATCCCATTGTGAGATGCTCTGCCCAGGGGGAGGAGCCAAGCATCCTCACCTGGATATAATCTGGGATTTGGGACAGTACAGAGGCCCTTACCCACTGGATTCCCAGAGGATCAGAGCTACCAGACCTTTTTACGGGATCACTGCTTCCATCATCCCGCTCAGGTTGTATTCTGACTCTGTCAGTGGTCTTTTGTATTATTGCATTTATTTTATTATGCCTTTCTTTCTTCTTATTAAATTGTATTTCTGACTTGGAGCCTCTCACTCGTTTTGCTTTCAAACCGCGACATATTTTTGGTGCCCAACGTGGGGCACGAGGCACTGAGGAAAGTCAGAATTACAATTTCATATTGAAGCAGGCACCTGTTCGCTATGATGCTCAGCATGCTTACATGTGTCTTATACCTATCTCTCTATATTTTTCTGCACCTGGGGCACCATCTGCCGGTCTTAATGCTCCTGCGTAGACCAGGGTATGGTACTAAAATTGCTTTATTGGTCTATTATGTCCATTGCTTGATAAACTCCGAGGCAATGAACATCATTCAGAATATATACTCAGTTTTGTATTCTTGTTCTGGTCTAGGATGCTACGTCCAGGGCCTCAACAATCTCACCCAGCCCCTGTGGGGAGGGTAAAGAATGATTTTTTCCAGCTTTTCAGGCATGACACAGCAGTTTTTGAAAATATTGAGTACCCTCTGGATACCAAGGACAGCATGATGTTATTGTTAGTCCTGCTTTCTCTTCTCTGCATGGCCCGCACCATGCTTAGAATCAAAACACTACATGGTGTGATGCAGTGTGTTCTTAAGGAAGAGGAAGAGGGAAAAAGAAGCAAAGCAACAGCATCAGCATCTACACAGACTGTCACAGAGGAGAAGAGAACCAAAGGCAGGACAACAGTGTCCACAACTACACAGACCATCACAGAAGAGAAAGAAGCCAAAAGTGAGGCAAGTGTCCACATCTATGCAAACTGTCACAGAGGAGAAAGGAACCAAAGGTGCCGTCACTATCTCCACACAAACCGCCACTGAACTGGAACAGCCTAAACCAGTAGCAGTTGCCACCACTCAGAAGAAGAAATTAAGGAGCAAATGAGTCCACATAGTGACTGACGAGGATGCAGCAGGACCTTCGCACCCAGCAGAAGAGACAGAGACAGAGATCATCACCCGCTCTCTATCTCTGGGTGAGCTGCGTGACCTGCAAAGGGAATTCACCCGCCAGACCAACGAGTCCATCCTGACCTGGTTGCTCCGCATCTGGGACGCTGCAGCCAATGACACCATTCTGGGTGGAATTGAGGCCAGGCAACTGGGATCCCTGTCCCGGGATGTGGTCATTGACCAGGGGATTGGGAAAACCCAAGAACCTCTCAGTCTCTGGCAGCAACTGCTAACAAGTGTGAAAGACAGATACCTTTGTAAAGAAGACCTCCAAGTACACCAAGGAAAATGGAGCACAATAGAACAAGGTATACGATGCCTGAGGGAATTGGCCATGCTGGAGATCATTTTTTCAGAGGACGAGAGTTTTCCTAAAAGCCCAGATGGTGTCCAGTGCATATCGCGGATGTGGTTGAGATTTGCACGGCTTGGACCAGAGATGTACTCACGTTACCTGACAACACTGCAATGGAGGGAAGGTGAGGACAGGGTGGGTGTCTTGGCGAATAAACTAAGAATTTATGAAGACACTGTCACTGCCCCAGTTCGTACCCATGTCTCGTCTGTGGAAACAAGACTGGCTGAGCAAGTCTGGAGTTTGATTGAAGAAGGCCATCAGAAACTAAAAGAAGAACTTAAGGAAGAAATTTACCAAATCTCACCAGAGCCGACAAGAGTCTGCCATTAGGAGCAGGCGTTCCCCAGCCAGGGAGAGAAGATACACACCATGAGGTAACCTCTGGTCTTTCCTTCGAGAGCATGGAGAAGACATGAAGAAGTGGGATGGAAAACCCACCTCCTCCTTAGCAGCCTGGGTACGTGAGCTGAAAAGAAAAACACTTACCACAAGAAGCCCATCTATAATCAATGTCGCTCCGATCTCTCGTGCACAGAACCCCACATGGTACAGGAATGATGATATGACTGATCCTCTTGAAGGGACCTCAGAAACATATTTACGGGAAGAGAACAATGTATGCCATGATCAGGAATAGGGGGGCCCTGCCTCTGGCCAGGTAGAGGAAAGGGACAATCGGATCTACTGGACTGTGTGGATCCGATGGCCTGGCACATCTGACCCACAAAAATATACAGCATTGGTTGACACTGGGGCCCAATGTACCATGATGCCATCAAGGTATGTAGGAACAGAACCCATTTCTATCTCTGGGGTGACAGGAGGGTCCCAGCTACTGACTGTATTAGAGGCTGAAGTGAGTTTAACTGGGAACGGGTGGCAAAAACACCCCATCGCAACTGTCCCGGAGGCCCCATGTATCCTCGGCATAGACTATCTCAGGAATGGATATTTCAAAGACCCAAAAGGATATCGTTGGGCTTTTGGGATAGCCGCAGTGGAGAAAGAAAACATCAGACAGTTGAATACTTTGCCTGGTCTCTCAGATGACCCCTCTGCTGTGGGACTGCTGAAAGTCGAAGAACAACAAGTACCAATTGCCACAGCAACAGTACACCGTCGGCAATACCGCACTGACAGAGACTCTGTGATTCCCATACATGAGATGATCCGTAAACTGGAGAACCAAGGGGTGATCAGTAAGGCTTATTCACCTTTTAACAGCCCTATATGGCCCGTGCATAAGTCCAGTGAAGAATAGAGACTGACAGTAGATTACCGTGGTCTGAATGAAGTCACGCCACCACTGAGCGCTGCCGTGCCGGACATGTTAGAGCTTCAGTACGAGCTGGAGTCCAAGGCAGCAAAGTGGTATGCGACCATTGATATTGCCAATGCCTTCTTCTCCATTCCTTTGGCAGAAGAGTGCAGACCCTAGTTTGCTTTCACCTGGAGGGGCGTGCAATACACCTGGAACCGATTGCCCCAGGGGTGAAAACACAGCCCCACCATCTGCCATGGACTGATCCAGGCTGCACTGGAGAAGGGTGAGGCTCCGGAACATCTGCAGTACATTGATGACATCATCGTATGGGGGAACACCCCAGGGGAGGTCTTCGAGAAAGGAGAGAAGATTATCCAAATTCTGCTGAAAGATGGTTTTGCCATTAAATGAAGTAAGGTTAAGGGACGGGCTCAAGAAATCCAGTTCCTGGGAGTGAAGTGGCAAGATGGACGTCTCCAAATCCCCACAGAGATAATCAACAAGATCACTGCCATGTCCCCACCTACTAACAAGAAGGAAACACAAGCTTTCCTAGGCGCCATAGGCTTTTGGAGGATGCACATTCCTGAGTACAGTCAGATTGTGAGCCCTCTCTACCTGGTTACCCGCAAGAACAATTTCCACTGGGGTCCTGAACAGCAACACGCCTTTGCCCAGATCAAGCAGGAGATTGCTCATGCAGTAGCCCTTGGCCCAGTCAGGACGGGACCAGATGTGAAGAACGTGCTCTACTCTGCAGCCGGGAGCCATGGTCTGTCCTGGAGCCTTTGGCAAAAGGTGCCTGGGGAGACTAGAGGCTGACCATTGGGATTCTGGAGCCGAAGTTACAGAGGGTCCGAAGCCAACTACACTCCCACAGAGAAGGAGATCTTGGCCGCCTATGAAGGAGTTCAAGCCACCTCAGAAGTGATTGGCACTGAAACACAGCTGCTTTTGGCACCCCGACTACCGGTGCTGGGGTGGATGTTCAAGGGAAAGGTTCCTTCCACGCATCACGCCACTGACACCACATGGAGCAAATGGATTGCCCTCATTACACAGTGCACCCGCATTGGAAACCCAAATTGCCCTGGGATTCTGGAAGTTATAACAAACTGGCCAGAAGGTGAGACTTTTGGATTATCGTCTGAAGAAGAAGAAAAGCAAGTAACACGTGCCGAGGAAGCCCCACCATATAATGAGCTACCAAAGACTGAAAGACGATAAGCTCTCTTCACTGATAGCTCCTGCCGAATTGTAGGCGCTAATCGGAAATGGAAAGCTGCAGCATGGAGCCCCACACGACGAGTTGCACAGGCTACCAAGGGACAAGGTGGATCGAGTCAGCTTGCAGAGCTTAAAGCTGTCCAGCTGGCTTTGGATATTGCTGAACGAGAGAAGTGGCCGAGGCTCTGTCTCTACACTGACTCATGAATGGTAGCTAATGTTCTGTGGGGATGGCTGACTCGCTGGAAAAAGGCCAACTGGCAGCACAGAGGAAAACCCATCTGGGCCGCTGACATTTGGCAGGACATCGCCACCCGAGTAGAGAGGCTGACCATGAAGGTTCGACACGTGGACGCACACGTACCCAAAGCCGGGCTAATGAGGAGCATCGCAACAATGAGCAGGTGGACAAAGCTGCCAAGGTGAAAGTATCACAGGTGTATCTAGACTGGCAGCACAAGGGAGAATTGTTCCTAGCTCGTTGGGCCCATGATGCCTCTGGTCATCAGGGAAGAGATGCAACATACCGATGGGCCCGTGACCGAGGGGTGGACCTTACTATGGACAGCATCTCACAGGTCATCCACAACTGTGAGACCTGTGCTGCAATCAAATAGGCCAAGCGAGTGAAGCCTCTGTGGTATGGTGGATGATGGCTGAAGTACAGGTATGGGGAAGCCTGGCAAATTGACTACATCACCCTTCCCCAAACCCGCCAAGGAAAGGGCTACGTGCTGACCATGGTGGAAGTCACCACGGGGTGGCTGGAAACCTACCCTGTGCCCCATGCCGCTGCCCAGAACACCATTTTGGGCCTTGAAAAACAAGTCCTGTGGAGACACGGCACCCCTGAGAGAATTGAGTCGGACAATGGGACCCATTTCAAGAACGGCCCTATAAACACCTGGGCTAGAGAGCATGGTATTGAATGGATATATCACATTCCTTATCATGCACCAGCTGCTGGGAAAGTTGAACGGTGCAATGGACTACTAAAGACTGCCCTGAAGGCACTTGGCAGAGGGACCTTCAAGAACTGGGAAATAAACTTAGCCAAAGCCACCTGGATGGTCAACACCCGAGGATCTATCAATCGAGCTGGTCCTGCCCAGTCTGAACCCTTACACACAGTAGATGGAGACAAAGTCCCTGTGGTACACATGAAGGGCATTTTAGGAAAGACTGTTTGGATTAATCCCACCTCAGACAAAGGCAGACCCATCCGTGGGATTGTCTTTGCTCAAGGACCTGGTTACACTTGTTGGGTAATGCAGAAAGGTGGGGAAACCCGTTGTGTACCACAGGGAGACCTAATTTTAAGTGAGAACAGTGTGTGAGGTTTCTTCTGTATGTATATATGTATATCTCTGTAAGAATGCATTGATTTGGGTATGACGTAGATGGTGATAGAATAAGGGGTGGATTATGTCCTGGGTTGCAAGTATAAGATATGCACAAAGTATTCTATCACCACCTTCATGAACTGTTGAAACCAATTGCTGAAGCAGTGTTGTTCCAGATTTCCCCCTCCGTCTTCTGCTAATGGGTCTTCTGCTAATGGGTCTTCTGCTAATAGGTCTTTTGTTAATGGGTCTTCTGTTAATGGCCTGCTGCATGACTCATAGGTAACTCCCTCTGGGAGTTATCTCTCTTTAATGGGCCATCAAGGACCCCCCGTATGACTCATCATCCCATTGTGAGATGCTCCACCCAGGGGGAGGAGCCAAGCATCCTCACCTGGATATAATCTGGGATTTGGGACAGTACAGAGGCCCTTACCCACTGGATTCCCAGAGGATCAGAGCTGCCAGACCTTTTTACGGGATCACTGCTTCCATCATCCCGCTCAGGTTGTATTCTGACTCTGTCAGTGGTCTTTTGTATTATTGCATTTATTTTATTATGCCTTTCTTTCTTCTTATTAAATTGTATTTCTGACTTGGAGCCTCTCACTCGTTTTGCTTTCAAACCACTACAGTCCCCTACAACACTCTGGACTATAAACTGGGTTTGACAGATAGACTGTTAGAATGATAAGGAATTGGCTGGATGGTTGCATCTAAAGACTTAGTGGCTTAGTGTCCAAGTAGAAATCAACTATGAGTGGTGTCCCTCAAGGGTCTGTACTAGAACCAGTATTGTTTAATATTTTCATCACTATGATAGACAGTGGGATTAAGTGCACCCTCAGCAAGTTTTCAGATGACACCAAGCTGAATGGTGCAGTTCATTCTCTGGGGCCTCCAGCAAAATAAAGACATGGACCTGTTGGAGTGGGTCCAGAGAGGGCCCCAAAAATGATCAAAGGGATGGAATATCTCTCCTGTGAAGAAAGGCTGGAAAAGGTGGCGTTGTCCACCCTGGAGAAGAGAAGGCTAGAGGGAGATCTTATTGCAGCCTTTCAATATATAAACAGGTCTTATAAGAAATACAGAGAAAGACTTTTTGCCAGGGCCTGTAAGTGACATGACGAGGGTAATAGTTTTAAACTGAAAGGGGGTAGATTTAGATTGGACATAAGGAAGAAATTCTTTATGAGGGCAGTGAGACACTGGAACAGGTTGGCCAAAGAAATTGTGGATGCCCCATCATAAGAAGTGTTCAAAGTCAGGTTGGACAGGGCTTTGAGCAACTTGATCTAGGGAAAGATGTCCCTGCCCATGGCAAGGGAGTTGAAGCTCTGAAAGCCCTTTCCAACCCAAAACATTCTATGACTGTGTTTATAACTAGCCTTAAAAGTTCTGCTCATTTCCATGTTTTGAGGGGAGCCATAAGCTCTGGAGCAAAAACTGAACTATGAAGGCATCACCCAGAGACAGTTTACAGTAAAAGCAGACATCTACTCTGTGAAGTTACATGCCCAAAATATACTGTGAGTCAGTAAATTCTGAACTCTAAGCAATTAAGGTGGAGATAGGGAAAATAGAAACTTCATAGAGGTGCCCAGTTTTACTTCCAGCTCTACACATCCAGAAACAAGATTCCGAATTTGCATTCATTCAACTGCTTTTTTAATCAGTCACCAGAATATCTGGCATTCATTTTGTTTCTGACCATTAAAAATACAACTCAATATTAGCTTTTAAAAAATAAGTATCAATTTTCTTATGTAAACAATGGCATTTGAGACTGTTTTCAAGGATTAAACTTCACTGCTTGACTTCATAGATTCATAGAATGGTTAGGCTTGGAAGGAACCTTAAAGATCATCTAGCTACAAGCCCCCTGCCATGGACAGGGATACCTTCCACTAGACCAGGTTGCTCAGGGCTCCATCCAACCTGGCCTTGAATACTTCCAGCAATGAGGCAGACACAACTTCTCTGGGTAACCTGTTCCAGTGCCACATCATCCTCACATTAAAGAATTCCTTTCTAATACCTAATATAAAACTGCCCTTTTTCAGTTTAAAGCTATTCCCCTTTGTCCTATCATTGCATGCCCTTGTTAAAAGTTCCTCTCCAGCCTTCCTGTAGGTCCGCTTTAGCTATAAGGTCTCCCTGGAGCCTTCTCCTCTTCAGGCTGAACAGCCCCAACTCTCTCAGCCTGTCTTCACAGGAGAGGTGTTCCAGCCCTCTGAACATCTTCCTGGACCTCCTCTGGACACCTTCCAACAAGTCTATGTCTTTATTATGTTGGGGGTCCCAGACCTGGATGCAGCACTGCAGGTGGCATTTCACAGGAGCAGAATAGAGGGGGAGATTCACCTCCCTCGACCTGCTGGTCACGCTTCTTTTGATGTAGCCCAGGATGCAGTAGGCTTTCTGGGCTGCAAGCACACATTGCCGAGACATATTGAGCTTTTTGTCCACCAATACCCCCAAGTCTTTCTCCCCAGGGCTAGTCTCAATCCATTCTCCTTCCAGTCTGTACTTGTGCTTGGGGTTGCCCCAACCCACGTGCAAAAACTTTCACTTGGCCTTGTTGGACTTGATGAGGTTCGCACAGGCCCACCTCTCAAGTGAGAAGCATATGCACAGATGCAGAAGAAGAGACAGAGGTGTGTGCACACAGAAGCAGAAAGACAGAGAAATCCACATTCACACATGCAGAGAGAGATGGAGAGAAACAGGGACAGATAAATGCATGCATGCACAGATGCAGAGGAAGAGCAACTGAGAGACGCTCACCCAGGCAAACATGGAGGAAGACAAATGCAGGCATGCACAGACACAGAGAGAAACAGGTAGAGACAGGTGCACACACACAGATGCAGAGGAAGAAAGACAAAGGCATGAGCAAAGACACAGGAAGAAAAAGAGACAGGTGCACGCACAGATGGGTGTGCATATAGACACAGGGAAGAGACAGAGATGCATATGCAGTTGTAGAGGAAGAGATGCAGAGAGACATGCACATGTTCAGACACAGAGAAAGAAAGAGGCATGTGCACACGGAGAGAGAGAGGCATGTGGATAGGAGGGGAGAGACAGAGGAGCATGTGTACACACATGTATGAGCACAGACAAAGGAGAGATGGGTGTGCAAACAGATGCAGAGGAAGAAAGACATTCAGAGATGCATGCAGAGGTGCAGAGACAGACATGAACACATAGGTGCAGAGACAGACATGCACACATAGGTGCAGAATTGGGGGAGAGATGCATGCACAAGAGGCACTGGTGAAGAGTCAAAGAGATGTGCATACACAAGCAAAGATGCACACACGCACAGATGCATAGGAAGAGTGACCAAGAGATGCTTGTGCAGAAAAATGCAGGAGGAGACAGTTGCAGGCATATACAGACAGGCAGACAGTGAGGCACAGACGTGTACAGATGCAGAATAAGAGAGAGACAGAGATGTGCGTGCACACAGACACAGAGGAATAGTGTCTTGGGGATGGTTTATTATCCCATCCCATATTTGAGGTCTTTGATCTGTTTTGTTTTGTGCCCAGGGGTGGCGGCTGTCCCTGCCCCACCCCCCATCCTCCCTGGCTCCGGGGCTGTCTCGATGAAAAGAAGCTGAGCTGGGGTTTCCAGGGGGAGTTGTGGGCGGAGCGAGAAGCAGTCTCGGCTCTTCCGGCGGCCGGTATCTCTGACCAGGGATCCTGCTGTTTCTGTGAGTTTTGCCTGCTTTTTTTTTTTTTTTTCCTTTCCTTTGGCACTGACTGAGCTTGCCGGCTGGGCTTCTTTTGCTGCTCTGCTATCGGGAAGCCCAGAGCCAGTGCGTGCCCCACCAGGACCCAGGACCGCCCTCGTTTCCCACCGAGGGGCTGCCCCCACCCTCCACACAGTCCAGATCCGAAGGACCAGCCAGCGCCGGTAAAAACATCCCGAAGAGCCTTTTACTGCGTTCGGGAGCCGGACTGCTACTGCCCAACCCCCACCATACCTCCGCCATTGCTCCGGGTTTGTGCTACACTTTAGCTTTTCACCCTCTGCCTGCCGGGAAGTTCTGCCATTCCAGCTTGCTGCTTCCGAGAGTCCTGCTGGGGCACCGGGATCGGCTGCCCCTGGGGAGCTTGTAAAGTAAACCCTTTTTCCATCCCTTCCTGTCTTGGTCAAGCCGCCATTACCGCGTGGTCCCCGAACTCGCACCAGAGCGCCCCCTGCAGCCGCTGGTGAATCATCGCACCTGCCCTGACCACCGGGACACTGCCAGCGCCCCTGCCGGCTGTGACCATAACTACACCAAAGGGGAAAGTGCCTGCAGCCGAGAAAGCTGTTGTTGGGTTTGGTTCTATTTGTTGTCGCTACCATTGTTGTTGTTTGTTTGCCTTGTTATACATACTAGTAAAGAACTGTTATTCCTTTCCCCATATCTTTGCCTGAAAGCCCCTAATTTCAAAATTATAATTCGTAGGGAAGGGGGTCATATTTTCCATTCCAAGGGAGGCTCCTGCCTTCCTTAGAAGACACCTGTCTTTCAAACCAAGACAAATAGAAACATGAGACAGAGAGGAGGAGAAGACATGTGGGGGTGCGTTTTTAATTTAATGTTAATTCATAAGTTAATGTTTCTCTGTAAAATGGTTTGTTCCATGTACCCCTTCTGTTACCTACTTTTGATTTCTCCCTGCCTTCTCCCCAGTTACAGTTCTATGATTGATTCTTCCTAAGTTTTCCCCCAGAGACAGTTATCTGTCCATCATCTGTCATGTAACCCCCTGGTCCTGTCCATCACTTGGGGATCTCTCCCTGCTTCTGGAAGATTCTAGGAGAGGCGTCAAGTGATTGGGCAGGATCCAGGCTGCTACCTCCTACTATCCACTGTATGGTTATTGTATTTGTCTATTATGTTATGAGCCACTCCCCTGTCTTAGCATATTGGTCCCTGGTTGAACCCTCCCCTGTGTTACACCTCCCTTTAAAGTTCTGCCCCGGGGGCAATCTTGGTCTCTCTCCTGAGGCAGACATCCCGAGGTGAGGACTCCACGCTGGAGTTCCAATAAACTCGTTGTGACCAAACCTCTCGAGAGTCCCTCCTTTCATCTTCCTGCCATCATCTTGCTAACGCTCCTGACCAGCCAAGTCCCACCGGTGTTGCAGTGGTGCCGGGGCTGGCCAAGCTTGAGAATACAGACACCGTGCCAAAGACAGAGACATGCACCCACACATACACAGACTGGAACACACACATGCAAAGACAAAAAGGAAGGCATGCACACAGATGCAGAGGAATAGAGACAGAAGCACATGCACATAAATGCAGAGATATGTGCACATACTCAGATGCGGAGAAAGACAGAGATCAACAGTGGCATACATGTGGACAGACCTAGTAGAAGACAGATAGACACCTTCACATACATAGTTAAAGAAAGAAGCAACTGCACATAGATAAGGTGGAAGAGAGATGCACACAAAGACATGCACATGCACAGAGGCAGAGGTGGAGAGAAAGATATGCATGTGCAGAGAGATGCATATGGTAACCCATTGTTAGGGAGTGTCTTGATTGTCTGAAGCTTGAAAATGGTGCCAGTGGAGTTGAGTGTTTATGGGTAAGAATCTGGGGGAAGGCCAACAAGGCAGATATCCTGGTGAGAGTTTGTTATATAACATACAACCAGGATGAAAAGGCAAAAAAGGATTCTATAAGCAACTGAGAAGTCTCACAATCACTGTCCCTTGTTCTCGTGGGGGGCTTCAACTTACCAGATGTTTGCTGGAAATGCAACACAGCTGAGAGAAAACATTCCAGGAGGTTCCTAGAGTGTGTGGAAGACAACTTCCTGACACAGTTGGTAAGTAAGCCAACCAGGGAAGATGTCCCACTGGATTTGTTGTTTGTGAACAGGGAAGGACTGGTTCGTAATGTGATGGTCGGACACCGTCTTGAGCAAATGTCCTAGGGTGACTTTATGATGCTTGTATCCTCAATTGTCTGTGCTGTTTGTGCTGTATATTGAGTTCTGTCCCTTTAAGACTGGTTCTGAGAGTGAAGCAGGGAAAGAAGAAGCACGCAGTTTGTTTTGAAAAACAGCGTTCACTCCTCTGCATTTTTTTTTTCCCTTCGGACTCTGTATTTGTCAGAGGCACGGACAGCAGTGGTACAGAGATCTGTGCTTTTAGTTAGTTTTAGCTAGCTGAGGCAGAGAAATTCCCTGGACTGTTTTTTTTCCTTTTTTTTGGGACTGTTTAAATCTGCTCTGGACTGAAAAACCCAGAGGAGCACTGAGGGCTCGCACCTGCAGCCCACTGGGGTCTGGACCTCTGGAGGGACTGGGACTGGTAGGAGACTGAGTGAGCTGAGCTGCACCCATGGCAAGGACTTCCTCAGTTTTGCCATCTCTCTTTGGAGTGGCGAGAGGTTTTATTGTTTCATATAATTCATTCTTTATGCTTGTGGGCATTTTGTTTGTTAAATAAATAGTTTTTCTGCTTTCCTTTGAGGAAGTTCTTTTCCCAGACCGGCTGGGGAGAGGGACCGTTTGGGTTTGCTCCCCAGAGGAACCCCATTCTGAGGTTTCCTCCCAAATTTGCTCTAAACCAGGACAATACTTTTTTTTTATTGGTGCCTAACTGTGTGGCACAAGAGAGTGGAAAAAACTTGTATTGACTATTGGTTGCATTTTGGTTGTACTTTGTGTGAGGATAAAGTAGTCAGTAGCCATGTTGCCCCTTGTATTCCTAATGTCTCTTGGAATGGAGTCCTTTCTGTGTTTCTGTTTCCTAGACTTTTTTTAGGTTTTAATACCTTTCTGGTCCCTAGGTTTGTTTTCTTATCTGAAAATAGCTCCAATGTTGTCCCTAACACATAGCTTTTACACTAGAGGTGCACAAATTAGGATTGCTGTTTTGTTGAGTTCAGTGATCATGATTTATAGAAAGTTTATAAAGGAACTGGAGTTTGTGCCAGGTATGTTTGGTTTATGGTCTCTTCATCCTACCCTGCATCCTAGTTCCAGCAGCATGTTTTGGGGATTTATGAATAATTGCACTCAGTTTGTTAGAGGAGGAACAGGGGATGAAGCTTTTCAGTCTTTCCTGTCCCTCTTCTCTTTTGAGTCGGTTACCTCACTTTTGGGGAATGTTCAGTTTCCCCTGAAGGTTAGAGAGACCACCTTCCTGGTATTTCAACTGGTGAGCTTCCTCTATACAGTCTGCAGCTTCTCTAGCTTGAGGGCTGAGATGTCCAAGGGGGCTGATGATGTTACCAAAGGGGGGTGGGGAGACATAAAATAGTGGAGTAGTAGTAGTCATGCTAAGGCTTAAAGATTTTTCTATTAGAAGTA